>CP049710.1:995912-1045784 GCA_004148225.2 Heterodera glycines | reverse complement strand
TCTCCATGCTCTAAATAGTACAAAAAATACTTTCTTTTTTGTGTTTGCGTATAAAAGTCGGGACTTTTATTTGCATATTTTTGCATATTTTGGGTTTTTATGCATATTTCATGCATATTTTGCCATTTTTTTGTGCATATTTTCAGATTTTTTGCATATTTTTGCCATTTTCCGATTTGAATATCCCTTCGGAAAAAAATTTGATTATGCCTAAAATTAAATCCAAATCTGAATGGGTGCGCGAGTGGGTCAACTGTGAGTTTCACTGCCGAAAACCTTGAGAGATTTTTGATTTGAAATTGCAAAAACAACCGGTAAAATTATGAGGAATAAAATTTTTTAATTAATTTACACCCCTAATTTCAAGTCTTTTTGTGCATATTTGGTGCATATTTTACGATTTTTGTGCATATTTGATGCATATTTCACGACTTTATTTGCATATTTATGCGCATATTTTGACCACTTTTCGTGCATATTTTTGGCAGCCCTGTAAATTATATATATAAATTGAAAATTTTTGGCTTAATTTTCAGACCGATGTCCCAACAATTGTGCAAACAAGTTCAAGCAGTTCAGCATCACCACCACAAACAACACAATCGCCTGTAATTTCATTCATGACATTGATGAACAAAGAAGAAAACGCCAACATTAAACATGGGGAGGAGAAAGTGAGAAAATTAATTTGATTAAATAAGGAGATTAAATTTTCTTTTTAAAGAATGTATTAATTTAAATTTTATTTGAAATATTAAATTAAAATAAAAATTTTTTGTAAATATATTTTTTTTCAATATATTTTTCATTGACGAAAACTTATTAAATGGAAATGTTTTTAAATCAAATTTATACTATTTTTCAAAATTTATAATTTTTTACATTTCATTAATTTTGCATTTTTTCAATAAAATTATTTTAAAACTTTCAAATTCTTTGTTGTATTTAATAAAATCACTTTTCATTTACACTTTATTATTAATTCTGCTCTTTTTTTCATTATTTAATAAAATAATCGTCAAAATTTTAGGGACTAAAATTAGAAGAAAATAGCGGACAAATTGCAGCTGAGCTAAAGGCATTTGAAGAAGCACAAAGTCAACTTGGCAATATAAGTAAAAAATTAAATTAAATTAAAATTATTAAAAAAAAAATTTTTTTTTTTTCAAAAAAGGTCCAATTGGCATTGGGCCAGCTCGGCTTCACCCAAAACAGCTGAATGAAGAGGCGACGCGTCAATATGGCGCCAAAACAATTGTCTAATTTTCTGAAATATTTGTTAAAAATAGGAAAATAAATTTATATCGTATATTTTTATTAATTTTACTCAAAAATAATGAATTGGTCCCACAACAAAAAAATTTTTTTTTAGTGATTTGTAATTTAAATACAAAAATATGTAAAATTATAAATTTAATAAAATAATTTAAATTAATAAAACAAAAGATTTTTTTAGAAAATAATAAATACGTAAAAATTCACAAAATTTAAATTTTATGATTTGGCAATTATTTGTAAAATTCAGGAAAGAGCATCAGATGGTTCCTTCCAAGAAAAGGATGTGTCACGCACAACCGCATCAATTTCATCCGAAAATTTGTCAACAAATGGTAAAAATATTTAAAAGTTTTTTGATTACTCCAACGTATAAATTTTTGTTTTCAAAAATTCGACTTGATGAGCTCAATTAGCCTATAAAATTAAAAAAAATTTCATATGGGTATAAAAATATATATCCACAAAAAAAAGTATGGAAAACATGTTACTTAACGGATTTTTCGCACATTTTTGGCATTAACTTTTTTTTATACCCAGACAAAAAATTTGTTGTTAATATTTTTTTATTGTTTATGGGGTTAATAGAGATTATTAAGCTATTTGCTACGGTATGAATTGGTGCTGGGACGGTAGTCAAAAAACCATCAAATGGAAATTTTTTGACACAAAATTATTCAAAACTTCGCCCAAAATGAACCAAATTTTATAATCTTGGTATTATTCGATAGCTTTAAGTGTTTTCTATTATTCTGTTAAATTTCAGAGAAATTCATTTAGATTTAAAAAAGTTATGACCTGAGAAGCTCAAAAAAGCAAGTTTTTTTTTCAACATTTTTGGTCATAACTTTTTTGAAGCTTAACAAAATTTTTTGAAATTTTGTAGGCTAATAGAAAACACTTAGGGCTACCGAATGATATGTTTTCATTTAGGGTGAAGTTATACAAAAAAATATTTTCATTTGATGGTTTTTTAACTTACGCCCATTTTGATGGTTTTTGACTAACGTCATAGCTAGGGATGGGAATTTAAGTCAAATGATTTTTTTTTGCTGACTCTAAATGACCTTAAAATGACTTCAAAAGTGTTCTACACTTTGTTTGAAGCTTCTAACATACATTTTTTTGGACTTTTTTACACTTTTTGGGATTTTTATGACTTTTTTGCGTTTTTTTGACTTTTTTCATGACTTTTTACTCTTTTTAAGGCAAAATTTGACTTTTTGTGATGAAAATTCCGAAAAATAAATCAATCTTCGGGACGGAACTTAAATTTCTTTTACCATAAGGACTCAAATAACGCGACTGAAAAATAAAAAATAAAATAATAAAATAAAATCTGGCGGTATAACATTTTTGAATATTTTTTTCGTTAAAATTAGTCGTTTTAAATTACGTTCTTCGAAGAATGTTTAAAACGGCTTTTGGGTTTAATTACATTTGGCTAATTTTTCAGGACTTTTTTTTGGGTTTATTTAGTGCTTTTTTTGCATTTTTTGTGACTTTTTGGCATTTTTTATGACTTTTTCGTGACTTTTTGGACATTTTTCATGACTTAAAGAAAAAAAGTAAGAAATGTTATAAATTTTTTTTACATAAAAATATGGCATTTTCAAATACAAATTATGCTGACGGATTATTGTCCACTGATGGATTGTCTGAGAGCTTTAGTTTTCAACAGAAAAATTTTAACTGCCGCCCAGAGCTTCCCTAAAATTTGGGTTTTATAAATAAAACATTTTTATTAAAATATTGAAAAATATTTAATTTTTAATGGAAAAAGTTTTTTCGAAATTTGTAATTTTATTTTATTTTTTTGGCAAAATTAAATGCGCCTTCCTTTTTTCAGCCAACAGCAATAATAATAATATCAGCACCGCCGGCATCCGTCTGATCAGTCGGAAGGGGCCCGAGTCGACGAAGCGTTTGCACTTGAAACTGATCAAAGAGCGACAGCAGAGGCCAAGGGTTAGTCAAAATGCCAAAAAGTTGTGCCAAAAAATAAAGGTAACTTGGAAAAGCATGCCCATATTAGGAGAAATAAAAAATCGAACCGAGGATGGGGAGGCGTTTACGACTACAATTTGAAGGTTTTCTGGAATTCACTGAAATCAGGCCCAAAAACAATTACAATGAAATTTTTATGTTATCAAGGGCATCACTCCGAAAAATTGCAAAATTAAGTCAGGATTTGACGCCTAGGTTTCCCATATATTTTTTTTTACAAAATTTATTGATTTTTATGCCTATCACGCCGGCGATATGCTGCACAGAAATTTTCATAGAAAATTTTCACTAAGTAAGTTTTTGAATGTTTTTCACAGCCTTTCTCCACCGAAATATTCCCATCGGAAACGGTGTCGTTGCATACCGTACCCGCCTTTGGCTCCGGCTCTTCCGTCTCGACACTGTCGCCACCACCACAGCCAACGACTACGGTGATGGCGGCCACTCAACAGCATGAAATTGTGGCGTTGGATGACGGATCGCCAGAAGAACGCTTTGAAGGGGTCAAAAAAATTTTACAGGGGCCTAACTCTTTGAAACCAAAAATTTGGCTGAAAATTTTCCAGTCCGAAGGCTACTTCAGCTTGTGGGGCCCATGGACGCCGTGCACAATGCCGGGCGAGCGGCGCGTTCGGCGCCGAAAGTGCCTGGACTTGCGCCGTTGCAAGGGCTCACTGATGCAGGTCCCTGCCAAATACGGGCACGGGCCAGCCAAAAATTCCAACTAGAGTGCCACGGGACCGGGAATTTTTGCCAAAACCGGGACCGGGACTTGCCGGGACCTGAGAAGCCGGGACCGGGACCTCGATTTTTTTTCGGGACCGGGACCGGGTCCGCAAGGAAAACCGGGAACCGGGACCAACCGGTAAATTTTAAAAATTCAAAAAAATTTTAAAAATTAAAAAAAAAATTCAAATTTTAATTTATATCAAGTGAAAATAATACAAAATTATTTGGTTTTTTATAATAAATTAAATTAATGAAAATTTTCAAACAAATTTTCTTCAATTATTTCAAACAATTAATCATTTTTGGACTAAATCATCGAATATTAATAGAAAATTCAGATTTGATTTTCACATCACTTTTTTTCGGAGCGCTTTTTCAAAAAACTTTTGGGAGAGAAGGGGGTCCGGCGGTGCCGATAGGCGCCGCCGGGGGAAATTTTAAAAATTTGGGTGCAATTTGTTAACAGATTTTCAACAAAAAAAGGTTGGTTTTTGCGATTATTAAGCTCAATTGGTAGGATTTTCATTTAAAAAATGATAAAATATGTATCAATTTAAAAAAAAACTATGAGGAATCATATTTCCTTTATAGGAAACCCACGAGTATACAAAAAAAAAAAATTCAAAATAATTTAATTTCTGTAGAGGGATTGAACCAGGGGAAAGAAGAAGTGAAAGTCAAGGAGACTAGCCATTAGGCCATTTGCACACTTTGGCAGTGTTACTTTTAAAGAATATATTAATTATTATTTTTTATTTTTCCCTTTGACTCCAATTTTCTTCACTAATTTTTCACTCAGACCCCATTCTTACCAGTGCTTGTTTTTCCCGGTTGCCCTACCGGGACCGGGACCTGAGCTTTTCAAAACCCTGGACCGGGAACCGGGACCGGGACCTCGGATGACCGGGAATTCCCGGCCCGGTCCCGGTCCCGTGGCACTCTAATTCCAACCTTGAGAGAAAATAATTAATTGGTCAGGCCATTTGAGCGCGCGCTAGAAATTCAGCTGCCGAGACATAACAGCAGCAAAGCCTGTGGCTAAATAAAAAAAATGCTTAGCCATTCAAAATTTTATACATAATTATAAAGGTCCGAAATCCGAATGAGCGCTGGAAAATTTCATGAAAATTAAAAATTCCAACTTGGGACAAAAAAATTTTTCAGTACCCAATTATCCTTGCGTTGAATTGTCCACCACTTTTCGTGCTAATTTATCCCAAATCCATTCGGTGTTCCTCCCCCATTTTTGTCTCACACTACCGTATAACATTTTTGCACAATTACGGGCACACATACATCATCGTAGGTGGATTATTGTCCGCGTGACATTCCGGCTGTTGAGGACGAACCCCAGCTGAGCGCCGAGGTCCAACAGGCGCCCATACTGACACGTCACCACCAGCCCATCCAGGGTACAAAAAAAAATTTGTACTAAGTATTTTTGAAAAATTTTCAAAAAGTCCCGGTTGCACAACGCCAAACGCTGCTCCCACCGCCGCCAGCCCTCACGCATACCGGTCCGGTTCAGCACCAGCAGGAAGTGCCGAAGCGAACGCCGGTGTCCATTGACATTGGCACCGGCACTGTGCTGGACACGGGCGGAGACAGACGAGACTCAGTTGCAGTCGCGCAACCACCAGCTGTTCAGCCGGCGGCAACGGCGCCAAATGAGCAACAGCAGCAGCAGCAAAAAACAGTGCGGGATATTTGGGAACATAAAAATGAGTCCCGTTTGCTTTTGCAATGAGTTTGGTAATTTGAGTCTCACTGGCGTAATGTCTCTGGGAAATTTTGACGAATAAATGAGTCCCAAGTTGCTTTTGCAATGAGTTTGGCAAATAAAGTCTCAAAAAATCTTCTGAACATTGATGAAGCAGGCGCTAATTTCACTAAATATTTTTCAATACTTTAAACTTTTTCTTGAATTAAGGCGGGGGATGGCTAACTGAGTCCCTAATACCCCTAAAGCTTAACCCTACTAATGAGGCGGTGGGGAGGCTAATTGAGTCTAGAGATTGGTAATTTAATGGGTATTTGTGTCCAAACTACCAAGGGTCATTGGACATCCGAGTTTTCTTGGTCTCCAGGATTCTCGATTCCCGAATTTTTTTTAGCATTCCGCCGAGTCTGTCCCGGTCGGCGCTCCGGCGACCCGTCCCACCGAACAACAGGAGCAACAGCAACCTGCTGCTCCTGTTGTTGTAATTGACTCCATTTGGTCGCCATGGAATGGCACATGCCAAGTAAATAAATACGGATTTTTTCTTTTTAATTTTCTTTAGCTTAGAAATATTTTTCAAGTCTATTTTTATTTAAAAGAATTTTAATATTTTAAAATAAATGGATTATTTTGTGCATTTGGTTCGCAAATAATTTCCGATTTTGGGGTAACACACCAAAATTTAAACAAAAAAATCAACAAATTTCGTCAAAATGATTGTATGATATTTTGATTTATTTTAATAAAATTTTGGTGTGTTACCCCAAAACTGGAAAGTACCAACAAATGTTGACTTTTGCTGAAAATTTTCGAAAATTTACTGGAACAAAATGTTTTCCTCCAACCGAAAATAAATATTTGAAAAGGAATATTTTTTTCAAAAAATTGAAATTGTCAAAAACTCGAAATTTCTTTTTATAAATCACCCCGACGAAGAAAAAATAGGATGAAGAGTAGAGATCGACCTGGACCTGGACCCAGGCCTGGATTTTTCCTGGATCCAGGTCCAGGCCATTTTTCGGCAACCTGGATTTTTCCTGGACCTGGATTTTCCTGGATTTTTGTCCAGGAAATCCAGGTCCAGGTCTAATGTGAAAAAAGTCCAGGTCCAGGCAAAACACGAAAAAACCTGGATTTTCCTGGACAAAATTTTAGAATTAATTATTTCAAGTGACAAATGTTTTTTCAAGTTTTCAAAAACAGATTAAATAAATTTAAAAACTCATTATTATTGTAAATTAGATATTTTTAGAGGTTTATAAGCAATTAATTGATTTTTTCAAACCTTTTTTTGATTTTTAAAATTAGTTTCAAAAAATCCAGGTCCAGGCCTGGATCCAGGTCCCGATGAGCCTGGATTTTTCCTGGACCTGAATTTTCCTGGATTTTTGTCCAGGAAATCCAGGTCCAGGTCCAACATGGAATCCAGGTCCAGGCTTTTTTCAAAATGTCGATCTCTAATGAAGAGAATAATTTTTGAGAAAGGCTAACTTGTCAGAGTGATTTAAATTTTGAAAATTAGCAGAGTTTGTTACTTTGTCCGTCGACATTTTGTTCGGTTGACAATTTGTCCATGCCAGATTTTTCTCTTCCCATTTGAACAGCATTTTGCAAGCACTCAGCCGTGCAGAGAGGGCAAAGTGATCGGATTTGAGGCGCGCGAATGCGTGGCGAAGGACCCGTTGGTTTGCAAGGGTCCGTTTTTCAGGTAAAATTAAAAAGCAAATTTTTTTGCAACTTTATTTTTTAGATATTGCACTTTGCCCTGTTGAAAAGTGGAAGAAAAATGCCGCAAGAAAAAAATAAAATTTATTCCAGATCCTTCTACCATTTTTCATCATAAACAATTTTTCGTTTTTTTGAAATATTTATATTTGTCATAAATTACGGCAAAACGTTTCTGATGGGAAAGAAAATTCTGAATCGGCAGCGCTTTTTAGTGCGGCCATTTCATGTGGAAATTTGGGCACCACAGTAAGGAATTTTTAAATAAATTTTTTGCTAGTCATGGCCTGGAAACGCTAGCATTTGCTGGATTTTTGAAATCTGTGTTCAGCGATCGAAGCCCTGGAACCATTGTTATTTTGCTGAACTCCTAACATATGTTTTAGAAAATAGCGCTTGATTAATATGTGTATTTTCTGAATATTTTTTTTTTGGTCAAAAATCAATAATTTTAGTCAAATATTTTGTAAAATCTCAGTAATTCATTTTTAAATACTTTAAAACGCAAATGGAATTTTGAAAATTTTGTAAAATGCATAAAATATAATGTCGGATTTTTCGGTCACGCAGATTTGGCTATGAGTCATTTCGATTTCAATATTAAATCAAAATATAAAAGGTAATTATATGGCCACATTTCTGCACTATTGCTCACCATTGCATTAGCGTGGTGCTAAGAAAGAAAATGAAATATGTTTATTTAGTTATCCACATAAAAGACTAATTAAAAGTTTTTTGAAATTTTTTGGGATTTTTAAACACGCTCCAAAAAGCCATTTTATAAAGGGCGCCAAAAGAGTTGCAGCCGATCTCTAATGACTAGGGATGCGATTTTTAGGTAAGAAAAATCCCAGAATAGGTACTTAAATAGGTAAAAAAAAATCTCAAAATAGGTATTAAATAGGTACAAAAATTCCAAAATAGGTACCAAAATAGGTAAATAAAAATTTTTATTAACGATTTTTTAGTGGAAAAAAGCAAACAAAGAGGGAAAATTTTGGTTCTACATATCTCTTTGTAAACGAAAATTTAAATATATTAATATTTTCTTAGATAATATTGACATTTTAAATTAAAAATTTTGTCAATAGAAAAAATAAATAAATTTTGGGATAAATTTTTGAGAAATTTTTCCAATTCTTAGGGTGCATTTTTGAAAATTTTTTTGGTCGATTCTTATGGGTATATTTTTTGATTTTATTGCATTTTTGTTAAGAATTTTTTGAAAATCCTTAAAATAGGTAACCAAAATGCCGAAATAGGTATAAAAATAGGTACCTAGGTAATAGGTAGAAAAATCCCGAAATAGGTAAAAATGGTATTATAAAAGTGGGTGTAGAAGCTCCAAACCAAGCTAAAAACTCGTTTTTATGCTTATCTCAACGTTACAAGTGCGCAAAAATTTTAGGTATTTAACTAAAAATCGCATCATCTCTAATGACCCTCTAATCATCATAAAAAAATATTCCCGAGTGCGGAAAAATCAAAAAAAAACCGTTTTTTGTGCCGGTTTAAATCAGGAAAAATTGCGCCAAAAATCAGCCAAAATCCGTTTTTAATTTTAAAAAAGTTGTCACAGTGCTCGATTCGATTCATCCCCCGCTTTTAATCTTAGCTTGTCAAGAGCTTTCGAATGATACCAATTTGTTCAAAATTTTTTGCTAAAAAGGTTTTTATCTGCTTTTTTGTGTAATTTTTCGTGATTTAAACCGGTTCAAATACCGGTTTTTAATGTAAAAATGCTACAAAAAAATCCCAAATTTTTAAATTTATGGCGATATGTTGGGTTTCTGTGGGTAATTTTTTGTTCCTTAGAAATTTTATTTATGACTTCAAAGCAAAAATTTTCTAAACACAATTCATTTAAAATTCTTAAAATTTTTTCTATGTTAAGGATAGGAAAACAACATATGATCAACAAAATTCACTAAAAATGAAAAGTTTAGGGATTTTTTTGTTTTTTCCATTTGCTTAGGTTGGGTAAAGAGATTTTCAATGACCGCGCAATTTCTTTATCAGTCAATGATGGATTTTCTTTCTTCATTTTGTAATAAATTGACATTTTGTTCGTTTTTTCTTCATTCGACTACGCATTTTGTCATTAAATTAAAAATTTAAACTAAAAACAAAATAATTTACTTTTTCTCATTTCAATGCCAAATTCCTTTTTCCATTTGCTTAATGTTTCTCCACTAATGCCCAACTCTTTCGCAATTTGCTTCTGTTTTCCTTTTTTGTACATTGTTTTAAACTCATCAATTCGTAAAATAAATTCTTTCTTTTGATTTCTTTTCTTTTCTTGGCTTAATCCAAATTCTTTTTTCCATTTGTAAATTTTTGTTCGATTAATTCTCAATTTTTCTGCTATTTTTCTTTCAATTTTCTTCCAAACTTTTTCCGGAAATTTCCCCTTTTTCTTAATTCCTTCTTTTATCGCATGAAATTTATGTATAATTTCGCTTTTTTGATGACTATCCAATTCATCGTTGTTCTGATCACTGTCAATGGCATTTTTTGAATTTGAATTTTGATCAGTTTCATTTTCCTCTTCCATTTTTTCATTTTCCCATTTTTGGCCAAATATTTCGGCAAATGTTGGCCGAATTTTGCCATTTTTTTCACACAAATTATTCTCAACTGATAAATTTTCGTCGAATGAATTGACAATTAAAAAGATTACCAAATTTAAATAATAAATTTTCATTTTCTGAAAATAAAATAAAATTGAAATACTAAATTGCTTTTACTTTTTATATTAATGAAATGGCGACATTTACAAAAAATATAACTTCTAAAATTATTTGCATATAACAAACACATCATTTAATCAAAATATTGCGTGGAATATATTATTATATAATTATAATTATTAATATTGGTAAAATATTGATTTAAAAGTTATGTAATATGGACAAAGATAAAAATGCTTACTCCTGTAGAAAACAGAGCAACCAAATATTTTATGCGAAAGTTATAATAAAGAAATAAAAATTAAAAATAGAAAAATAAACGAACTCAAAAAACACAAAAAAATTTTAAACAAATTTTACGAATAGTATAACTCGAATTCAGCAAATTTTCAAAATGATCGGGTGAAAGGCTTTTCCGCAAATCATTTAACATAAAAGTAGCAGTTGAGAAGTGTGAGGTGATTCGGCCGTTGGAACGACAAAATTTTAATAATATTTAACAATAAATTTAATCACTGAAAATCTACAAAATTTCATTTTTTTAATTTATGTATATTTTTAAATAATTGTAAACATCTTTCTTTTGTTTTTAAAATATATTTTGACACTTTTAGAGAGTTTTAAGCATTTTTTTGAGGCTTTTAGCACATATAAACAACCCTATTTCTGGAATTCAAATTTTTTTGCGGGAACTCTTTTCGATTTTTATCATTGAATCAGCATTTTTTTTTATTTATTTATCAAAATCAAGGGCAAAAAATTTTATATAGAAAAATAATGTAATATGTAGAAAAATCCGGAAATATATAAATAAAAGTCCAAACTTTTGTTGGTAAACACAAAAAACAAAAAAATTTTAATCACTTTTGTCGCAGCCAATGGCGACAAATCTTTGTGCGGGCGGCAGGGAGGCAGGCGAGAGCCGACTCTCTGGCATAGGGGCAAAATCAGCTGTGAATGCTCCCCTTTTCCCTTTCACGGCCGATCCTTCCCAAATGTATGGGGAAGGGACGGACAAGCGGATGGAAGCGAAGGTCCGCAGGGGTGAGAGACCCCTGCGGTGGAAGACCGACGCTTGGAGGCGAACGACGACGCAGACACTGAGCAGCAGAAGGGGGAGGGCGGAGCAGGACAAAACTCAGCCGCCGGAACTCAGCCGACCGAATTTCAGCCGACCGAAACTCAGCCGAGACATAATTCAGCTCTGAATAAATTTTTAAAAAATTTTCAAACCTAGAAATTTTTCAAGAAAATCTTATAAAAATTTTTCTTAGAAAATTCTATTAAAAAAAATTTTAAAAAAATTTCCAGGCGATTTTTTCAAAATTTAATGACTATTTCTAAGAAATTTCAAAAAATTTTCAAAAAAATCGCTGAAAATTCTTTAAAAAATTTTTTTTCTCATAGAATTTTCTACGAAAATTTTTTGTAAGATCTTTTTCTTGAAAAATTTCTAGGTTTGAAAATTTTTTAAAAATTTATTCTCGGCTGAGTTTCGGTCGGCTGAGTTTTGGGGTGCACCGGGGGGAGGGAGGGAAAGGAAACCGTCCCACAAAATTCTCTGAACGAATCGCACAATGCATTTACACAACGTCCTGGAAATGAGCTCCTGTATCAAAAATGGGAATTTATTTTTTGGTTTTGGTTTTATTTTTAATAATCAATGCAACCGACAAAATTTTATCAACTAAATTATGTGAAAAGAATGGAAAACTTCAGCAAACTTTTGCCGAAATATTTGGCCAAGAATGGGGAAATGCAAATGATCAAAATTCAAATTGGCAAATAAATCAAAATTATTTGAATTTTGCTATTTCCATTGGCAAATTGGCAAAAGAAAATTATTTTTATTTTATTTTAAAATTTTAATTATATTATTTTAGGTGGAAATGCGTATTCAAATGAAGAAAAAATGAGCAAAATGAATATTTATGATGAACTGAAGAAGGCAAATCCGTCTTTGAGCGACAAAAAAATTGCTGGATTTTTGAAAATCTCTATATCCACTCTGAAAGCATGGAAAACACAAAAAAATCACTAAACTTTTCATTTTAAGTGAATTTTGTTGACCATATGTTCCTTAACATAGAAAAAATTTTAGAATTTTAAATGAATTTTGTTTAGAAAATTTTTGCTTTGAAAGCTATAAAACAATTAAAATCAGCATTCGCTTTTAATTAATGACACTAATTCACAAGCAAGGGTTTGCTCACAGTTTAAGCGATAATACAACAAAAAAAGTTTCAGATTAATTAAATTGAAATCATAAAGAAAGATGATTTCTTATGTTCAGTGCAGTGAGCAACCCCCCCCCCCGCCCTCTAAAATGGCAACTATGTTTTACCACAGTCAATTTGGATGAGTGTTCGCGTCCTGTTTATTCGCCCAAAATGTAGAGGAACTGTCGAACAATTGCGTTTGTATTGCGGCAAAATTTGGCGAAAACGACCGACGGCGGAACGTACGAATCTTAAAAGTTGAGACCAAAAATTAAATTAACCAGAAAAGGAATTTTGTTTTTTAGAAAATTTTCTTAATAGTTGGGCCAATCATTGCCCCCGTGAACATTTATCCATTTTTAGCGAAGAACTTTTCTTAAAAATTTCAAAAATATTTTTTTTCAGTTACGTCAGTGTCCTTCCATGCCTCACAAGGGAACCACCCGAACTGTAAGTCGGAAAATCCATATGTATTATATCTCATTGGATAGAGTAGGGTCGACTTCTATTGTGAAATTTTAATATTACGCCCATATAGCAAGAAAACAAAAAGTTATGAGGCCTCAAAAAACGAAATTTTGGCTGTGTTTTCACCAAAAATTGGTGGCTCAGTTGGCTAATTTGCATTTTTGGAGTTCGGGTTCAAATAACGAGGCCTGCATGACCCACCCTCCTCTCCTTGTATTGGAAAGAATGGGTACGGGTAGGTTGAATACGGGTGCATTATATTTTCCCGTGTCGTTTCCTCACGCATCATCGCCCGCTCATCCCCCCCACCCGCCCGAAAATCATTAAAACAGAAAATTTTTGTTTTCGCAACCACTTTTTTTTAAATTTTTGGGAACCGTGGGGCGAGGGCAACGGTGCCGATGAAAACAATTTTTTTAATAAAAGGGTTATTGACCAAATTATACAACCACATTGGGCACTGAAAAAATCACCCGTTTTTTTGTGTCATGATTCTTTCAAAAATTTTGATGAATTAGCGCAGTGGGACATTTTTGGGTTTTTTAAGGGGACCTGCTGATCCACATTTCCTCTCCTTTTGGTTTTTAATCATTTTTCAAATCAATGGATGCCAATAATAAGTGGGCACAAAATGTACGACAATTTTTTGCCAAAAATGAATTTATTAATGACCCAAATTAGTCAATAATAACTGCGTTTTTCGGTGTTTCAGTGCGTACCTTGGAATGGCAGTCGATGACGAACGGCGACGACCGCCGTCTTTGTCTCTGCGTCCTCCAGACAGTGGCGAACAATGGTAACGCGCCGTGCCAAAAGGCGAGCGATTAGGCAAACGACAACGACGGCAACTGTCCACGTCGTCGTCGTCGTAGTGTCGACGCGCAGGCGACCGCCCGCGGCGAAATGGGTGGGGAAATCGGAACACTGGTAATAGCTATTTAAAAAATTGTTTTTTTTTTGTTCACCCGGGGGTTTTGGTGCTTCTATCAGAAATATGAAATCAGATTGGCAGAAATCTAAGTTTTTATTTGGAAAAGTTAATAATTTTGATTGTTCTACTAGCATCTAATTGGTTAATAATGATTTCCAAAAGAATGACTTTTGCAAATCTGCCATCATATTCGTTGTCATGAGCCCCGAAAACCCCCGGGGAGTTAGCCTTTTCATAACATTAAAACAAATTTTTTGTGAATCCCAGATTCTCAATTATTACTGGACCCCTCCTCCTTATCATATTGACATGGCGCGACCCAGAGGAGATAAAAATGCAAGTTATTTGAGGTGTAAGGGCAATTTGCGGTAATCCAAAAAAAAAAATTTTCTGCTATAGAAAAGTTCAACTCGGAAAAATTTTTCGGGGTTGAGCCAGATTCTCCACTATACCTAGTTTGCAAACAAATGACCTGGAACAATGTCCGGCCAAAAATTCGAGCTCCTCCAAAATGATTCGTTGGGCTTCAAGGTCCGAAAGAAATGGGATGCTGTATCCGTCCTCGCCTCCAATTCGCAATTGCATGTGGGCAAGGTCAAGGTAGCGTTCAAAAAGATAATGATGTTTAGCCCAAACCTTAATTAATCCTATCAGTGATGAGGAAAACAATGGAAAAAGATAAAAGAGCTTACCGAGCATGATTTTTTGGCCCAGTTCGTTCCCCCGGACCACCCAAAACGTCCAAATGAAATGGGAACGGCTGATTATGCTCAGTGTCGGAGCCGATTTTGATTTCGGCATCCATAAGCCTTGAAATTTTAAATAGTGTATATTTGGGATACGGTTGTTTGTTTGTTTTTTGTTATTACCTTCCTCTCGTCCACATCGTTGTTTTGTCATCAAAGCTTTCCACTTCGTGCTTAAGGTCTGCATCAAAGAAGGCATCTCCACGCGCGATCGGGCCACTTCGGTCCCAAAATTCACCGGAAAGGAAGGACGAGTGCGCAGCTATAAAACAATTAAAATCAGCATTCGCTTTTAATTAATGACACTAATTCACAAGCAGGGGTTGCTCACAGTTTAAGCGATAATACAACAAAAAAAGTTTCAGATTAATTAAATTGAAATCATAAAGAAAGATGATTTCTTATGTTCAGTGCAGTGAGCAACCCCCCCCCGCCCTCTAAAATGGCAACTATGTTTTACCACAGTCAATTTGGATGAGTGTTCGCGTCCTGTTTATTCGCCCAAAATGTAGAGGAATCTGTCGAACAATTGCGCTTGTATTGCGGCAAAATTTGGCGAAAACGACCGACGGCGGAACGTACGAATCTTAAAAGTTGAGACCAAAAATTAAATTAACCAGAAAAGGAATTTTGTTTTTTAGAAAATTTTCTTAATAGTTGGGCCAATCATTGCCCCCGTGAACATTTATCCATTTTTAGCGAAGAACTTTTCTTAAAAATTTCAAAAATAATTTTTTTCAGTTACGTCAGTGTCCTTCCATGCCTCACAAGGGAACCACCCGAACTGTAAGTCGGAAAATCCATATGTATTATATCTCATTGGATAGAGTAGGGTCGACTTCTATTGTGAAATTTTAATATTACGCCCATATAGCAAGAAAACAAAAAGTTATGAGGCCTCAAAAAACGAAATTTTGGCTGTGTTTTCACGAAATTGGTGGCTCAGTTGGTTAATTTGCATTTTTGGAGTTCGGGTTCAAATAACGAGGCCTGCCTGACCCACCCTCCTCTCCTTGTATTGGAAAGAATGGGTACGGGTAGGTTGAATACGGGTGCATTATATTTTCCCGTGTCGTTTCCTCACGCATCATCGCCCGCTCATCCCCCCACCCGCCCGAAAATCATTAAAACAGAAAATTTTTGTTTTCGCAACCACTTTTTTTTAAATTTTTGGGGAACCGTGGGGCGAGGGCAACGGTGCCGATGAAAACAATTTTTTTAATAAAGGGGTTATTGACCAAATTATACAACCAAAGATTGCGTTTTTTGAATTGCGCTAAATACCAGGTTGGCAGAGCAGCCGAAGGCGAACGGCGAGACGAGGCGAGCGACTGGGCAGACGACAACGACGCGAACTGTCATCATCGGTGTCGTAGTGACGGTGCGGCGGCAACTGTAGCGACAGCCCACGGCGACATTGGGCACTGAAAAAATCACCCGTTTTTTTGTGTCATGATTCTTTCAAAAATTTTGATGAATTAGCGCAGTGGGACATTTTTGGGTTTTTTAAGGGGACCTGCTGATCCACATTTCCTCTCCTTTTGGTTTTTAATCATTTTTCAAATCAATGGATGCCAATAATAAGTGGGCACAAAATGTACGACAATTTTTTGCCAAAAATGAATTTATTAATGACCCAAATTAGTCAATAATAACTGCGTTTTTCGGTGTTTCAGTGCGTACCTTGGAATGGCAGTCGATGACGAACGGCGACGACCGCCGTCTTTGTCTCTGCGTCCTCCAGACAGTGGCGAACAATGGTAACGCGCCGTGCCAAAAGGCGAGCGATTAGGCAAACGACAACGACGGCAACTGTCCACGTCGTCGTCGTCGTAGTGTCGACGCGCAGGCGACCGCCCGCGGCGAAATGGGTGGGGAAATCGGAACACTGGTAATAGCTATTTAAAAAATTGTTTTTTTTTTGTTCACCCGGGGGTTTTGGTGCTTCTATCAGAAATATGAAATCAGATTGGCAGAAATCTAAGTTTTTATTTGGAAAAGTTAATAATTTTGATTGTTCTACTAGCATCTAATTGGTTAATAATGATTTCCAAAAGAATGACTTTTGCAAATCTGCCATCATATTCGTTGTCATGAGCCCCGAAAACCCCCGGGGAGTTAGCCTTTTCATAACATTAAAACAAATTTTTTGTGAATCCCAGATTCTCAATTATTACTGGACCCCTCCTCCTTATCATATTGAGATGGCGCGACCCAGAGGAGATAAAAATGCAAGTTATTTGAGGTGTAAGGGCAATTTGCGGTAATCCAAAAAAAAAATTTTTTTTCTGCTATAGAAAAGTTCAACTCGGAAAAAATTTTTCGGGGTGGAGCCAGATTCTCCACTATACCTAGTTTGCAAACAAATGACCTGGAACAATGTCCGGCCAAAAATTCGAGCACCTCCAAAATGATTCGTTGGGCTTCAAGGTCCGAAAGAAATGGGATGCTGTATCCGTCCTCGCCTCCAATTCGCAATTGCATGTGGGCAAGGTCAAGGTAGCGTTCAAAAAGATAATGATGTTTAGCCCAAACCTTAATTAATCCTATCAGTGATGAGGAAAACAATGGAAAAAGATAAAAGAGCTTACCGAGCATGATTTTTTGGCCCAGTTCGTTCCCCCGGACCACCCAAAACGTCCAAATGAAATGGGAACGGCTGATTATGCTCAGTGTCGGAGCCGATTTTGATTTCGGCATCCATAAGCCTTGAAATTTTAAATAGTGTATATTTGGGATACGGTTGTTTGTTTGTTTTTTGTTATTACCTTCCTTTCGTCCACATCGTTGTTTTGTCATCAAAGCTTTCCACTTCGTGCTTAAGGTCTGCATCAAAGAAGGCATCTCCCCGCGCGATCGCCACTTCGGTCTCAAAATTTACCGGAAAGGAAGGACGAGTGCGCAGCTATAAAACAATTAAAATCAGCATTCGCTTTTAATTAATGACACTAATTCACAAGCAGGGGTTGCTCACATTTTAAGCGATAATACAACAAAAAAAGTTTCAGATTAATTAAATTGAAATCATAAAGAAAGATGATTTCGGCGATATGTTGGGTTTCTGTGGGTAATTTTTTGTTCCTTAGAAATTTTATTTATGACTTCAAAGCAAAAATTTTCTAAACACAATTCATTCAAAATTCTTAAAATTTTTTCTATGTTAAGGATAGGAAAACAACATATGATCAACAAAATTCACTAAAAATGAAAAGTTTAGGGATTTTTTTGTTTTTTCCATTTGCTTAGGTTGGGTAAAGAGATTTTCAATGACCGCGCAATTTCTTTATCAGTCAATGATGGATTTTCTTTCTTCATTTTGTAATAAATTGACATTTTGTTCGTTTTTTCTTCATTCGACTACGCATTTTGTCATTAAATTAAAAATTTAAACTAAAAACAAAATAATTTACTTTTTGTCATTTCAATGCCAAATTCCTTTTTCCATTTGCTTAATGTTTCTCCACTAATGCCCAACTCTTTCGCAATTTGCTTCTGTTTTCCTTTTTTGTACATTGTTTTAAACTCATCAATTCGTAAAATAAATTCTTTCTTTTGATTTCTTTTCTTTTCTTGGCTTAATCCAAATTCTTTTTTCCATTTGTAAATTTTTGTTCGATTAATTCTCAATTTTTCTGCTATTTTTCTTTCAATTTTCTTCCAAACTTTTTCCGGAAATTTCCCCTTTTTCGTTGAATACGGGTGCATTATATTTTCCCGTGTCGTTTCCTCACGCATCATCGCCCGCTCATCCCCCCCCACCCGCCCGAAAATCATTAAAACAGAAAATTTTTGTTTTCGCAACCACTTTTTTTTAAATTTTTGGGAACCGTGGGGCGAGGGCAACGGTGCCGATGAAAACAATTTTTAATAAAGGGGTTATTGACCAAATTATACAACCAAAGATTGCGTTTTTTGAATTGCGCTAAATACCAGGTTGGCAGAGCAGCCGAAGGCGAACGGCGACGACAGACGTCTGTGTCTCTCTCTGCCTTGCGTCTTCCGTGGCGGCGAACGATGGTTACGCGACGCGCCAAGAGACGAACAGTTGGGCCAGCGACGAAGCGAGCGACTGGGCAGACGACAACGACGCGAACTGTCATCATCGGTGTCGTAGTGACGGTGCGGCGGCAACTGTAGCGACAGCCCACGGCGACATTGGGCACTGAAAAAATCACCCGTTTTTTTGTGTCATGATTCTTTCAAAAATTTTGATGAATTAGCGCAGTGGGAAATTTTTGGGTTTTTTAAGGGGACCTGCTGATCCACATTTCCTCTCCTTTTGGTTTTTAATCATTTTTCAAATCAATGGATGCCAATAATAAGTGGGCACAAAATGTACGACAATTTTTTGCCAAAAATGAATTTATTAATGACCCAAAATTAGTCAATAATAACTGCGTTTTTCGGTGTTTCAGTGCGTACCTTGGAATGGCAGTCGATGACGAACGGCGACGACCGCCGTCTTTGTCTCTGCGTCCTCCAGACAGTGGCGAACAATGGTAACGCGCCGTGCCAAAAGGCGAGCGATTAGGCAAACGACAACGACGGCAACTGTCCACGTCGTCGTCGTCGTAGTGTCGACGCGCAGGCGACCGCCCGCGGCGAAATGGGTGGGGAAATCGGAACACTGGTAATAGCTATTTAAAAAAAATTTTTTTTTTTGTTCACCCGGCGGTTTTGGTGCTTCTGATCAGAATTATGAAATCAGATTGGCAGAAATCTAAGTTTTTATTTGGAAAAGTTAATAATTTTGATTGTTCTACTAGCATCTAATTGGTTAATAATGATTTCCAAAAGAATGACTTTTGCAAATCTGCCATCATATTCGTTGTCATGAGCCCCGAAAACCCCCGGGGAGTTAGCCTTTTCATAACATTAAAACAAATTTTTTGTGAATCCCAGATTCTCAATTATTACTGGACCCCTCCTCCTTATCATATTGACATGGCGCGACCCAGAGGAGATAAAAATGCAAGTTATTTGAGGTGTAAGGGCAATTTGCGGTAATCCAAAAAAAAAAATTTTTCTGCTATAGAAAAGTTCAACTCGGAAAAAATTTTTCGGGGTGGAGCCAGATTCTCCACTATACCTAGTTTGCAAACAAATGACCTGGAACAATGTCCGGCCAAAAATTCGAGCACCTCCAAAATGATTCGTTGGGCTTCAAGGTCCGAAAGAAATGGGATGCTGTATCCGTCCTCGCCTCCAATTCGCAATTGCATGTGGGCAAGGTCAAGGTAGCGTTCAAAAAGAATAATGATGTTTAGCCCAAACCTTAATTAATCCTATCAGTGATGAGGAAAACAATGGAAAAAGATAAAAGAGCTTACCGAGCATGATTTTTTGGCCCAGTTCGTTCCCCCGGACCACCCAAAACGTCCAAATGAAATGGGAACGGCTGATTATGCTCAGTGTCGGAGCCGATTTTGATATACTCAAAATTTACATAACAAAAATGGAAGCAATTTTATAAAGAAAATGAAAAATGCAAAAAAATATATAAAATGGGAAAGAAAGAGGGAATAATTTAAATGAAAAATGAAATGGAAAAAAGAAACGACCAGCAGAAAAGCCCAAAATTGTGGACAATTAAAAAATTTATGAAAAAGGTGACGAATTGAAAGTGCCAAATTTGTCAGAAAATTCTTTTTTCAAAGTTTTTTTTTCTTTAACATCTTCCATTTTGAATATTGCTTTTTCCAATTTCTCTTTTGCTGCCTTGGCATTTTTCTTGGCATTTTCACATATTTTTGCCATTAATCCATCAAATTCTTTTCGAAATTTAGCAATATTTGTTTCAGTTTCATTGTGCTCCTCTTTAATTTCGTAATTTAATCCATCCTCATTTAGCAAATCCATTTCCAAATGATAATGGAACTTATTTGTTTTTTTCCAAAAACATTTCGATATTTCATTCAGACTTTCGACATCAAAAATTAAACTGCTTGGAAGATATGTTTTTTTAATAAATATTGGTTTCACCAGTGGTGGCAATTCTTTCAACGCATTCGGATTTTTACCTTAGCAAATTATTGTTAGAGCTGGGATTTTATGTTTTTAGATTTTTTTTTTGCGGCGTAGTTAGGAGGCCAAAAATAGCATTTTTCTTAACAATTTTTGATTTCGAACGACTTATAAACAGGGATGATATTTATAGATGCTAAAAATTCAAAATCGATTCCGACCTTTTTTAAATGGTTTTTTGTTTTTGATCTATAAGATATATTTGCCCAATTATTAAGAAAAATAAGGGTTAAAGTGGACAATATTTGAAAGTTTTTTGGGATTTGTTAACTGCTTTTGCCAAAAATAACCTAATTTCGAGCGAGTTTTAAAGAAATTTAATGAGTTTTTATTTAAATGGGGCCATCCTTGAAACTTGACTTTTTATTTGTTTTCGCACAATATTGGTAGTTGACTTTGTTCAAAAAGTTTCAGGAATAGGGGAGTGGGCCGGCGGTGCCGATAGGCGCCGCTGGGGAAATTTTTGAAAATTTTGCTCTGTTTCTTAGCAAAAATTTCCCAAAAAATGACCAAATTTCTCTATGAATACAATATGTAATTCGTAAATATTCAATTTTATCCAGTGTAAATTTTTCACGGAATAACCGTGAATTGGTACCGTGAATCGTGACCGTGAGTGAAAAAACCCGTGAAATTCACGGTAACCGTGACCGTGACCGTGATTCACGGCGCATCTCTAATCATAACTAAGCCGCAAAAAAAAAAGGTAAAAACCTAAAAATCCCATCTCTACTTATAAAACATAAAAACCCATATTTTGGCGTATTTGGCACATTAAAACGTATCATATGTATATTTGGGTTACTTTAGAATTTTTTTTTACTACATATTTTGGCATTTTTGGAAAAATCCGTAAGAAAAATGAACACACTTGGATTTCGAACTTCCCTGCGTGCAGGCGGAAAATATTAATGAATGAGATTTTTCTGGGATTTTTATGCATATAGAGACTCGATTTTTCCAATTTTGAACATATATTTTGGCATTTTTTGGGTTTTAGCACATATTTCAGCTTTTTTAGCACATAAAAATCCAAAAAAATAAAATAAATTAAGTAAAATTCAAACAAACCTTCAGCATACAATCGGAATAAATATTCATATAAAATGTCCAAATATTTTCGATATTTTTGGCATTCTTCCCGTTCATATTCTTTCAACTCCTCTCCAATTTCGGCACATTGCCAATTTTCACGCATCAAATACACAAGGCCAAGAAAGGCTTCATATTTATGCGTCATATGCTCGTGCAATTTTTCGATTTCAAATATACCAAAATTTGCGTATTCTTTTACCATCTTAAAAAAATTCTCAAATTTTGTCGTCAGTCCTTTGACAAATTCTGAAACTAAAGCATCTTCACTCTAAATTTTGAATTTATTTATTAATTTTCATTGAGTGTTAAATCTCCAGGTGGTATGGTATGACGTTAGTCAATAAACCATTGAATCAAACATTTGATTTTTTGTAAAAATTAATCGCTAAAAAATAGGGTTGTACGGGACTGGAAATTTTTGCCAAAACCGGGACCTCGGTTTTCGTCCGGGAACCTAGACCAACCGGGAAATCTCCATGAATTTATTTTAAATTCAATAAATTTTAATTTAATTATTTTATAAGGAAAAAAAATCAAATAAAAAATAAAAATCGTTTGAATCTTTAATGAAAAAAAAGTAAAAAACGGAACAAAATGTCAGAATAAGAAATAACGGAAGTGAATTTTTAAAACCTTTTTTTTGGCTAAATCAGAAGCTTTGCCAGTAAGCCATTTGAAAATTCAACATTTAAGCTTTAAAAATATTTTAAATTTTTCATTTCTCTCAATTTCCGTCACTATTTTTTCTCTCACACCTCCATTCTTACCAG
Source organism: Heterodera glycines (assembly GCA_004148225.2). Taxonomy (NCBI): domain Eukaryota; kingdom Metazoa; phylum Nematoda; class Chromadorea; order Rhabditida; family Heteroderidae; genus Heterodera; species Heterodera glycines. The sequence continues at coordinate 1,023,385 of CP049710.1, read as the reverse complement.
TGCTTGTTTTTCTCGGTTGATCCAGGCCCTCCCTACCTTGGTCTTGGACCTGGACTTTTAAAATTTCCGGGACCGGGACCTCGGAAGTTCTTATGGAATTTCCGTAACTCTAGTAAAACAAAAAAATTAAAAAATCTACTGGTTTTTTGGTGAACCTCCCAGCACTAGAGCCCGGTGCTGGACGGAATCCCGCGCGTGATCTTGCTTGGTCCCAGTCCGTAATCCCGCATTTGTGGGAATTTCAGGATTTGCGGGATTATTCCGTGGGATCCCGGCCTGCAAAAATTTTGAGTTCCAATCCCGCAACGGGATCTGCACATTTGTAATTTCCGCGCTCTACCCAGCACCATCTCTCACCCATGCCCATTTATCATCGAATTTCGAATCCACAATTATTTTATGTTTGTCATCATTTATTTCATAGATTTTCCATGCGCTAAACATTTCCTCCAAATTTTCTTCAAATTTTTTGTTCATTTTTGGTTGGATTATTCCATCTAAACTTTCATTTATTTCCCATTCATTTGCTGTGTCAATTGCCAATTGCAAAATGATTTCATTAATTGGCATTTTTGGTTGATTTTCAAATTTTACTCCATAATTCAATTTCTCCTCATTCAACAATTTTGGCTCAAATTGAACACCGAAAAATTCATTTAATTTATATTCCCCAAAATTATGCCATGGAATAAAATAAAATCGCGAAATTCTGACAAGACAATTCATCGCATAAATTATTGGGCCTTCAATTTCAATTCCATATTTAAATACAAATTTTGGCCTAACTGTGGGAATTCCGGCATATTCTCTAAACAAATATTCGTATAAAATGTCCAAATATTTGCGATATTTTTGGCATTCTGCCCGTTCGTGCTCTTCAAATTCATTCGCAATTTTGTCACATTGCCAATTCTTCCGCATAAAATACACAATGCCAAGGTGTGCCTCATATTTTTGCTTTGAATATTCACTGATTTGCATTTGCCGGTCATTTCTCACAAACGCAATTAGCATTTGGTCATCTCCCTAATTAAAAATGATTAGACAAATCAACTACCTTGATTAATTAACTCACTGATGGGAATGCATTTGAAATATGAATTAAAAAATGATGAATTATAATATAAACAGGGATTGGAGATAAAGAAAAATAACACATTATGTTTTTCTTCATAATAAATTAATTATCAAATGAGAATTAAAAGCACATTAATTATTATTATTATGGTACTAGTCGGGTTTGGGTCCCCCTTTTGGGTCGAAATTTTTAAATATTTTTTTTTTTTGCTTTAAAAGTTCCTAGAAACAAATATCCGGGGGTTTTCGAGCTTGCTGATCACGACTATGACAATTATTTTGGCCAATTCCGAACTCCGAATCCAAATTCGAACCAAAACTCGAAAATTTGAATTTTTGAAAATTTGCTTTTATGTTAGAAACTGAACCAAAGTGATATTTTTTTGATGTTTCCATGATTTGTGACAACTTTTACCTTGTCTAATCAGTTTTAGAGCAATAGTGAGAATTCTGAAAATTTTGGGTTTCAACTTTTTGTTCGAATTTGGGTCCGAAATCCCGAATTATTTGAAATTGATTTCTATTCGTGATTAGCGACCTCGAAAACCCCCGGATATTTGTTTCCAGGATCTTTTAAAGCAAAATAAAATTTTAAAAAATTTCGACCCAAAGGGGGGACCCAAACCCGACTAGTACCATTATTAGTACAATTTACTAGAGACCGGCGCGGGACGGGATCCCGCGCGGGATTTTGCAGGATCCCAGTCCGCAATCCCGCATTTTTTGGAAAGTGCGGGATTTGCGGGACTAATCCCGCGGGATCCCGTCCCGCAAAGAATTTTGAGTTCCAATCCCGCAGCGGGATCCGCAAATTTGACTTTGTGCGGGATTCTGCGGGATTTCATTGATTTTTTGAAAATTTTAAAGAATAGAATGCCAAAATTTTTGAATAAATTTATAAATTATAATAAATTCAATCAAATTAAATCCATTTTTTCATCTCAAAATTTTATCTAGAATTTGCAAAAATTTTCCGGCGGCGCCTATCGGCACCGCCGGGCCCCTTTGTTCCTAGTTTTTTGAAAAAATTGTGCCGAAAAAAGCGGTTTTGAAAAGCAAAAATGTCAAATTTATTGACCATTAACAGATATGATTCCCGCCCGATCTCTTTTTACCGTCTGATCCATTCGGAAAATCTTAGTCGCCAATTCATCCCGCCAGCCCATAAAAATTTCTTTTTCAAAATGTCAGGTATTTTTTCCTTTTTGGAAATTTTTTGAAATTTAATTGAAATTTTTTCAAAATTTCCAAAATCCCGCAACCCGCGCGGGATCCCGCAAATTTTAAATGCGGGATTGCGGGGTTTGCGGGATTAATCCCGCGGGATCCCGTCCCGCAAAAAATTTTGGATTCCAATCCCGCAGCGGGATCCGCAAATTTGAAATTTCCGGTCTCTACAATTTACTACATAAAAATTAGTTCCAAATCTTTTTTTATGATTAAGAAATTAACTAATATCAATCTAATTATAAGAAAAGATATATGTATAAATATTAAATTTTTTAATAACAAAAAACATTGTCAAATTAAATAAAGTAAAAATATTAAATGAAAATTAGAAAAATCACTCAGCCTTATAAAAAGAGCAAAAATTTGTTTTGTAAGAGTGAGCACCAGTAGAGTTATCAAAATCTATTTTTTACTAAATTAAATTTATATACATTAAAAATGATGCAATTATTAAAAATTGCGATTGTTCATCAATAGAATTATCATTAAAAATGGTGATTGAACATTAATAGAATTACACAAATCAATTTTTACTAAATAAAATTTCAATATCCATCAAAAGAAACTGTAGGGATTGAATTACGATATTAAATAAAAAATTATAATGAATATATTTTGAAACTTACAATAAAACTAATAATGATATTTGAAGATTACATTTTAAAAAGAAGAGAAAATATTTATGTATTTTCATCAAAAATGTTAGAAATAAGTTTTATTATTTTCTCTAATAAAAAGATTTTTTAATAGTCCATTTATTAATTTTAGTAGTATAAATTAAAGATCATTTTGAGCAATAAAACATTCAAATCATGGAGAGTTTGACTCAAACAGGTCATATAAGAGGCAATAGACAAAAAAAAAAAACTTATGGGGGTTTTCTGGGTCGCTGATCACGAATCTGACATTAATTTTGACCAATTTCGAATCCCGGACCCAGTCTAAATTCAAAATTCTCACATAAAAATCAATTTGGAATTTTCGACTTTTTGTCCGAGTTCGGGTCCGGGATTCGGAATTGGCCAAAACTAAGGTGGTCATATTCGTGATCAGCGACTCCGAAAACCCCAGCATGCATGTGTTATGTTTTTCTTACATGAAAATTATTTTTAAAAAATCAAGTAATTGATGTAAATCATAGACCAAATCAATGATTTTTCGAATTCTGGGCTCAGATCCGTAATTAGCGTATTTTTTTACACTAGAAAACTTGAAAAGAAAAATTTTAAAATTTAATTTTCGCCGGGACACCAATTTCCCCAATATTACCCCGTGCTTGATGTGGTTGTGATCATGGCATTACTACTGTACCTTTAAAAAGCCCACCACAAAAAGGACAAATAATACTTCGGCTGTTACATACACATAAGTCTTGCACCAAAATTTTTAAAGATGTTGAACATTAGTAAATCCATCCGTTATTTATGCAACTATACATAAAACCAAAAAAGAAAAACATATTTAATTTCGAAAAATCAATTAATTACCAAAAGCATATATTTATGTGTCCAAAATCTTGGCATTCGAATGCTCTCATCAGCGGGTGGCTCTTTGGAACAGGTACAGATAGCCAAGCGACTTCGGAGGATGTTGCGATTTGGCCACCTTCTCATCATTAAAAATGTGCCTGCAATAATTAAATATTTGTATATTTGTTGGACTGATTCCAATGGGAAAAAATGAGTGAATTTTTAGACAAAATCTGTTTAAAATGGTTAATGACCCCCGGGTGGGTGTATTAGCCCCCCCCCCTAAATTTTTACGACACGAAATTTTTTACAAAATTACTTATGAAACCAAAAGGGTCCCACCCCCCTTTGCTAGGTTTTAAAATCTTGCAAATGGCGCCGTAGCGACTAAATTAAAAAAAAAAGATTAATTTCATTTTTCTATTTTTCCATGAGCCAGTTGCCCAGAAAATAATTATGAGGAATTTAGACAAAATATTTCAGAATTCAAATACAAATAAAAAGTTTGAAAATTACTAATTTCAATAATTGTAATTGTAAGGGGCACAATGAATCAGTCCCACTCTATGCCATCGCGGGGTGAGTTTTGGCACAAAATTGACGAAATTTTTTTTATAAAATTGTGCCAAAATTTTTGGATGTTTTTTCCATACACAATTTTTTATTAATATGTGTGGGCCAAGAACAACTGCTCACCACTGGCCATTGTCCGCCTTCACATGTGCCACATAATGGCCCGAATGGGGCGACGGCCCAATGTGCGAAATGAATGCCCGCAATTGGTAATGGCCATGGCCGTGCCGAATTTGTTGCGGACCCGTCGTGCCGTCATCATTCTGTGCTCCTCCTAAAGAGAGACGTCCTTTGCCATTTAGTGGTCGGAAAAAATTGGTGTCATGTCATTGTGGCCGATTAAAATAATTTTGATGAAAAAAGTATTTTTTTTTTAAATTCAAAATTTCTGGAAAAAAAGTTTGTTGTTGTAATTTTATAATCTTTCTTTTTAAAAAAAAAGAAAAGAAAAATCCTTTAAAAAAGAATTTAAAATATTTCTTTTTAAACCCCAAAAAGTGACAAATTTCTCAACTTTCATTTTTTTCAATTTATTTATTTCTGCTTATAATTAATTTAAAAAATTTTTAATAAAATATTTAAGGTCTTTTTTCTGAAAAATTGTTGCATTTTTTGTAAATTTTTTTAAATTTTCTTATGGGAGGGGGGGGGGAGGAATGACCAGCTCCGTTCTGCGGTTGCTGCTGCTGCTGGGCTGAGCCGGGCGCAGAAGGAGCAGCATCGTTCAGATCGGTGTCGTTCATATGCTAAAGAAAATTTCTCACATATTTCGCTGCTTTTTTTTTGTTAAATTTAACTTTTTTTTAAGGTGCCACCTGAAGAAGCCAATTTGTTGCCAATTGCAACGATTCGTTTTTCGTGAAAATCGCCGCCTTTTTCGCCGCGTTCTCAGTGAAGCCCATCAACAGCAGCTGACAATGATGAACATAAATGCATAAATATTGGAAAAATTGAAAACATACATCAAAAAGGTACATTTTTCCGGTGGGGGTCGATTGGGCCCCGCCGATTGGGCCCCGGTACGTTTTCCACCACCTGTTTCCAGAATTTTTTTCAAAATTTTCTATTTTATTTTGGCGACCCAGAGGAGATAAAAATGCAAGTTATTTGAGGTGTAAGGGCAATTTGCGGTAATCCAAAAAAAAAAATTTTTCTGCTATAGAAAAGTTCAACTCGGAAAAATTTTTCGGGGTGGAGCCAGATTCTCCACTATACCTAGTTTGCAAACAAATGACCTTTAGAAATTTTATAATAAACTACTAAGTTTTTTCAAAAATTTTCTAAAAAATCGCTGAAAAATTTCTCAAAAATTTTTTTCTTGAAATTTTCGCACTAAGAAAGTTCCTAAGAATTTTTATGAAAAATTTAAAAAAAAAAATTTTTTTTGGAGGGGGAAATGAAGTGCAGCCATTTAAATCGGTCGAAAATTCAGTTTTTTGAGCATTCACTCACCCTGGGACACACAAATTTGTATTATGAAAGAGATTATAAAAGATGAATTGGAATCAGGTTTATTGCTAGCTGGTTTTAGGAACAATTCAGAAACCGGGGGATTCGGGTTGGATTTATTAACAGCGCCCTGAAACAACACACAAAATGGTATACTACTAGTAGTAAAAAGCACCTCGGCCACAATGGCTTCGTTTGGTTCGCCCGGAAAACCAAGTCGGCGCTGTTGGTTCTGCGCCGCCGCGGTTGACGGACAATCCATTTTGTCGTCTTCATCAGCTGGCAAACTCTGTTTGTGATGTTGTTTGGTACAAAAAAAAAAACAATTCTCCCAAATTTAACCATTTTTTTTAATTCCGTACGGAGAAACAAACTTGGGTTGGTCCAACCCACCCACCAGGGACCTCACAAAAAGTGGCACATATTTATTATTGGCAGAGCAGTGCCCAAAAATTACCGTTTTTTTGAGTATTTTTGATTTAAATTTTGAGGGTTCGGTTCCCACTGGAGGAACAATATAAAAAGGTGCCCATCCTTGTCAATTCAACCCTCATTGTTTTTTTTTAAATTTGTGCCTGTTCGCCCGGCTGCAATTCGCCGGTTGAGAAGAAGGCGCACATGTCCAACTCGTCCGGGATGTGCACGTCCACGTCCAATTTGTGTATGCCGCGAACACCGTCAAAGGTAAACCTCTGCAGCAGAGATTAAACAATTAATTAAACATTAATTGGCAGGGGCAATATTTTTTGAAAAATTTTTCAAATTGAAAAATTCATGGTCCTGCAAAACTCAAGTCCCATCCAGTTTAATGGGTTTTTTCAATAATCTGTGCCCGATCTTCTTGAAATCTTACAAATTGTAAAACCGGAGCAAATCGTTCCCACGAGAAAATTTAGACTTTTCAATCTATCAATAAGCAAAAAAAATGAAAGTTTGAAAATCCAATAAATTGAAAATTTGATAGATTTTCAAGGATTCTTTGGTTTAAACAATTTGAAAAAAAATTCATCAAAATTTTTTGGGCTTATTCAGAAAAAATTGCGTCTTTCTTAAAAACTCAAAAAAAAATTGTTTTTGTTTTAGAAATTTTTGATTTTTTGAAAAATCGCTAAAAATTTCAAATTAATTTTTTTCCCTTCGCGAATCGCTTTGACATTTATTATTCACCCGAAGTTGCAACAGCAAAAAGTCGGGGAAAGTGGCCATCCGTTGCTGCTCCGTGGCCCGGCCTTTGCGCTTCAAAACGGGCGACAAATAATCGTCGATGATTTCCTCGCCAAATGCGGCGGCCAAACACTGCTCCAACGGCACACACTTTCGGCTCACAGTCAGCCCATTCACCACAGTGTCGGACTAATTGAAAAATGACAAAAATTCATTGATTTATGTAAATATCGTTGGAAAAAAAAACACCGTGGGAGGCGCCAAAATCTTCAAATCGTTTAGATTTTTATTCAATGATACCGTATTTGCTCTATTTATCCCCCAATCTCCAATAAACCCCAGTCTACGAGGAGGTTGAAAAATAATCCCCCATGGGGGATAATTAGAGCAAATATGGTATATCAAATTTATATATATATATATATAATTTCCGACTTAAAATTCGCGTCATCGGAGCAGCTCGTTTCCCGCCAGTCGAATTGTCTTTTAAAATTTCCAACTATTTTTTAAAAACAAAAAATTTTGAAAAGAAAATTTCAAGAAAAAATTGAAAAACTTTTCAAAATTTAAAATTTCGGCAGGAAAATGACACGGGGGAAATGAGAAATGCATCCTAGCAACCTTCCTTTCCTTGTAAGTTAAAGAATTTTTCGGATTTTCGACCCAAGGCCCCCCACCTCAGTGCACAAATGCATGGGAATTGGCAGCGACAAAATGGTGTCAGTGCGCGGGGTGTAGCGAACGCATTGCGAAAGTTCGTCCCGGAAACGCGTGACCAGCCGAAAGCGAAACGCATCGACGGGATTTTGGGCAGCGCCAGCGTCGGCGGAACTGCTGCAGCTGCCGAACGCGTTGTCGACCTTGTCGAACAGAAACCGAACATATTCCTGCGGGGGAGGGGAAAGCGATTTTATGTAAAACCCGCATAAAATGGACAACCATATCAAACCCATGTTGAGTGCACTTCGTACCACTTCCCCCCGAAAATCCAATTGAAGGATGGAGAAAATTATAAATTTTCAGGTTAAAAAAAATTTCGGAATATTTTTGCCATTTTTTTTTTTGAAATTTAATGCCTATTTTTCTGAAATTTTACAGACGAATTGATGAAGTAAGGCTGCTGAATGGTAAAAATGAAAAATTTTTTGTTTTTTTTTCTGAAAAAATTGAATTTTTGGAAACTGCAAAAAAGAATTTCGAGAGTTTTTAGTAGAGTTGAGCGGGACCGGGGCGGGAAATCCCGGTGTTTTCAGGTCCCGGTTTTTGGAAAAACAGAAATCCCGGTCCCGGCGGGACTAAATAAGCACTGGTAAAAATGGGGGTCTGGGTGAGAAAAGAGAAGGGAATTGGTGAGGGATCAGAAATTTTTGATAAAAATAAATTAAATTATTTATTTTCATTTATAGCATGTGTTCATATCATAAGTGGTCAAATGGCTGAACCTTTTTACTTTCATTATTTGTCTCTTCGGTTCAATTCCTGAGGGAACAGAAAATTTTTTTATATTTTCTTTACCATTATTTTAATTGAATTTAATTAATAAAAAATATTTTAATTATTATTTTTTTATTTTTAATAGCCTAAAAACCCATAAATTAACCAAATATTTGGTCATTTTTTGACAAATTCTGTTAACAAATCTCGCTCAAAATTGAATCCCGCGCGTGATCTTGCTGGGTCCCAGTCCGTAATCCCGCATTTGTGGGAATTTCAGGATTTGCGGGATTATTCCGTGGGATCCCGGCCTGCAAAAATTTTGAGTTCCAATCCCGCAACGGGATCTGCACATTTGTAATTTCCGCGCTCTACCCAGCACCATCTCTCACCCATGCCCATTTATCATCGAATTTCGAATCCACAATTATTTTATGTTTGTCATCATTTATTTCATAGATTTTCCATGCGCTAAACATTTCCTCCAAATTTTCTTCAAATTTTTTGTTCATTTTTGGTTGGATTATTCCATCTAAACTTTCATTTATTTCCCATTCATTTGCTGTGTCAATTGCCAATTGCAAAATGATTTCATTAATTGGCATTTTTGGTTGATTTTCAAATTTTACTCCATAATTCAATTTCTCCTCATTCAACAATTTTGGCTCAAATTGAACACCGAAAAATTCATTTAATTTATATTCCCCAAAATTATGCCATGGAATAAAATAAAATCGCGAAATTCTGACAAGACAATTCATCGCATAAATTATTGGGCCTTCAATTTCAATTCCATATTTAAATACAAATTTTGGCCTAACTGTGGGAATTCCGGCGTATTCTCTAAACAAATATTCGTATAAAATGTCCAAATATTTGCGATATTTTTGGCATTCTGCCCGTTTTTATGGGTACATTTTTGAATGTTGGCAATTTTCGTAACAAAGTGCACTTAAATTTTCAATTTTTTTCAAAAAAAATTTTCACTTGGGAAAAGTCCCGGTTGGTCCCGGTCCCGGGTTTTTTCGCGGTCCCGGTCCCGGACGAAAATCGAGGTCCCGGTCCCGACTTTTCTAGTCCCGGCAAGTCCCGGTCCCGGTTTTTGTCAAATTTCCCGGTCCCGCTCAACTCTAGTTTTTAGGAATTTTCTAAAAAAAATTTCAATTTATCAACGGGGGGGGAGAGTGAACTGCTCGCTTCCTTTGTCCTCACCTCCACATCCTGCTGTCTTCCGGTGGAAAATTCGTAATGGTGTCGGCCCGCAACTCGTCGGAACTGTGCCGGTCGAATGGCACCGGCGCCGCCGCCATTTGTCATGGTGCCGCCGCCTTGTTCGCGCGAATAGTGCCCGGATTTCATGGCGACAAAAAGCTTTGCCAATTGTGCGCCGAAATCCTCGCTGATTTCGAACGGATGCTTTTGGCGCAGCAATTCGTCCGCAAACACACGGACAAAGTCCGGCACAACGCACAAAACTTGGAGGGCCTCAAAGAAAAATAATGGAAAATAGTAAAACTATTTGACAAAATGGGCAATGCCAAACCTTTCCAAGCAGAAATTAGTTTTCGGTAAAAGAAAATCGCAAAAAATATTTACAAAAACTGCCGAAAAATGTAAAAAAACAAAAAAAAAATGATTTTTTAAACAATAATTTTTTAGAAAAGCGTAAAAAGGGCACAAAATGCCACAAAAAGACCCACCAAGGCGAAGATTAGCATTTTCTTAAGTGTTTTTAATGTCCCTTTGTATAATGATTTTTAAGGGCAACTTTTTTCAAAAAATAAAAAACAAAATTTCAAAACTTGCTACAAATTTGTACCAAATCTTTAGGGTTAAACAAAATGCTAGAAAATAACCACAAACATTACAAAGTTTCCATTTTTTTAAAAACACGCACTGAATTGATGTAACAAGATGAGCCAAGATTGGCGAGCCCAGTGAGGCCAGGCCCACCGGCACTGACCAAGCCAAGGCCCTCCTCTTGAATTGCCGAGAATTCGTACCTATAAACGGAAAAAACGGAAAATTGTGTAAAAGTGACGAAAAATTGCAAAAAAATAAAATGAAATAATAATTTGGACATCTTTCACTCAAAACAAACTGTTCGAGACCAGCTTGTTTCGAACCCTCGAAACGATAATTTTTTTTTAATTCAAAGATTGAAATTTTGGTACTTGTTAAGTTTACAGGGCCAATTCTACATACATTTTTAGACGCCAATAAGATTCCTATAAATGTGTTTTAGAAATTAATGAAAATAAGTTTTAAGGGGTTTTCAAGGTCGCTGATCACGAATCCGGGCTCAGATCAGCGCTACCATTCACTACATGAGCTGTACAGGGACAAAGAATTGATAGGCTTCCTGTACCAATAATACCCCCTCATTGGCAAGATGCCCATGAGGATATCATCCATACAAATTTTTTAATTTTATTTTTGTTCGAGTTCGGGTCAGGGGTTCGAAATTGGCAAAAATGGGTGCTGTATTCGTGATCAGCGACCTTGAAAACCCCATAAAACTAGGCATCTGAAAATGTATGTGAAATGTGCCCCTTAAACTAGATAAGTACCGGGTATAGCAACATGAAAAACCCATAAATTTTCAACAAAAAAATATTGAAAGGTTTTTTTATTGTAATTTTTTTTTAATTTCTCTGATTATTTTATGAAAAATTCCTAGATTGAAAATTAAAAGGGAGGAAAACGTACTTAAATCTGCCCCTACTTTGAATATGTCTCCAGCTCAATTTCCAGGCTCGTCTTTTCGGTCTTGCTAAATCTGTTGATGTCCAGGCCAAAATGGGCCAAGTGGTCGTCAAGCCACGGGTCGCGGACCGGCATCTAAAGGCAAAAAATTCGTTAAATTCAAAAAATTAATGCCAAAAAATTTTGTGCGAAAAAATTTTTTTTTTTTTTAGATTTCATAGCCATAACACTTTTTAAATTGAAAAAATTTATAGAAAAGAATAAAGAACACATAGGGCTGATGAATGATACAAAATTAGTTTGAATTGGACAAGTATGCAAGGAGTTCTAGACCCCAAAAAATGGTGCCACTGGTCCAGTTGGGGTGCACAAGGCGGACCGGGTCGATTGGGCGCCAGCCTGCTTTTTGAGGCACAACTTCTTTCATAGTTGACAGAACTGAATGAATTTAATATCATTCAATAGGCCTAAATATTCTCTATTAGCCTGCTAAATTTTCAAAAAATTTGTTAAATTTCAAAAAAGTCATGTACAAAAATATTCGGAAAACCGATTTTTTGAAGTTTTTTGTCCATAATATTTTTGAAACTTAACCAAATTTTTCGAAATTTTCTAGGCTAATAGAGAACTCTTAGGTCTATTGATTGATATTAAATTCATTCAGTTCAGCCAACTATGAAAGGAGTTGTGCCTCAAAAAGCAGGCTGGCGCCCAACTGGTCGGCGCCCAATCGAACACCACCGTGCACAAGGTTTCCCGAGCGCCGACAAAAAATTTTTTTTTAATTTTTTGCCTTTAAATTATTATTTTCCTTTCGATGGGACTCAGTTGTCCCAGTGCTTAAGTGGCTTCGGTTCGAATTCATACCTTGGTTTTTAGATTTATATCGTCAAAAGCTGTCGAATGATAGTAAATTTGTCCGGCTTTGGCCCTTTGAAAAGGTTAGGAGAGCCCTATTCTGTTCATTTTTCCACTTTTTGAACCTGTTCAAAAATCGGTTTAAAGTTGATGCGCTTAAAAATTTTTGATGGTTTAAATTTTGAAATCGCTCAAAATTTTTCAAAAAATTTTTCCTCTTGAAACGACCGTGCCCACACACACACACACACACACACATTACCAAGCCGCTGTCCTCGTTGAAACTGTACAGGTCCCCATCGTCATGTTGAATGGTGCCCAGCTTGACGACCAGCGGGAAGCCGGTGGCTTCAAAGTGTGCCTTGGCATGGCCCACCCCTTTGATGCCGGCAATTGGCGCGTACAGACCGCACGCGATCACTCCGTCGCTGAGGTTCAGCCAAAGGTTCTCCTTCAGGCCACACCGGGCGCATTCCCAGTCCGAGTAGCCAATTGGTGGGCCGGCACAAGTAAGCTAAAGGCATGGACAAATTTTAAAATTGGAATAAATTTTTAAAAATTTCAAAATTATGGACTGTCCCCCTCCACCCCCCCCCCCAAATTTCCATAAAAATTTTAAAAATTAGGTAAGTTAAAATTTGCATTTTCGATAAAATTTATGCTAAATAATGTATTTTTCCATGAGCCAGTTGCCCAGAAAATAATTATGAGGAATTTCGACAAAATATTTCAGAATTCAAATACAAATAAAAAGTTTGAAACAAGAAAGGGGAGCATTGGAGAATTATATTCCTTCCTCAATGCCCCTCTGACACAAAAAAAATGTTTAAATTTGTTTTCTCGAAATTTTTTACTTTTTTTGAATTTTTTTTTTGGAAAAAATTTAACAATTCAATTTTTTTTTAAATTCCGAGGGTGCTGCTACATCCAATTTTGACCCAAACAAAATCACACATCTTCAAAAAAAACAACACCTGGACAAGGTGTTTTGCCGCTTTTGCAATCCTTCGCTGTTTGCCGCCGTCCCATGGCTGTACGCCTATGCCACTGTCAATTTGTTGCTGCACTTCGGCACCGGCATGCGCAATAATTTCGGCACAGATTTGCGGAATGGCACCGGCGCCGCATTCGTCGGTGATTGGCAATGGCACGGAAAGCAGCGGGAAAACGCGGAGAGAATATTCCGTTTGTATCTTTAAAAATTTGTGCGAAAAATAAGAAAAAATGGAAAATTTTTAACTTTTAAATTTTTTGAAAATCGAAAAATGGGCAATTTTTACTTTTAAATTTGACAGAAAAAAAGAAAGAAAGATTTGTTTGTAAGAAAAAAATAGGTAATATATAATTGAGTTTCTCACTCACCCTCTCCAAATTTTTTTCGAAAACTTTAATTTTTAAAGTTGTTTCGGGGTCGCTGACCAAGAGTACAATACCTATTTTCAAATTCCGAACACGGAACACGAATTGAACAAAAAGGTGAAATTTCGATTTCCAAAAAACCACAGCCATTGCTCAAAATTGATTCAAATACACGTTTATTGTGGGAATTTGGGGTTCTGGGTTCGGAATTGGAAGCATTTTGGGTAATAAGTATGGCTGATCTTCCCCAGTTTTTCGAAATTTTTTTTGATTGTTTTCAAAAGTTATTAAAACATGTTCCCAATGGTTTTCGGGGTCGCTGATCACGAATCCAGCATCCATTTCTACCAAATCCAAATTCCAGACCCTACGTAATTCGAACAAAAAGTTGAAAAATCCAAAATTTTCGATTTTCCATTTTTAGTCTAAAAATGGTTTAAATGACCTTTTATTGAATCACTAATGACTTTCACTTCGTTTTCATGTATTTGTTTAAACTAAATTTGAACCAAAAATATGAAATTCGAAAATTTGAGTTTTTGTTCGAGTTCGGGTCCGGGATTTGGAATTGGCCGAAATGGATGCCGGATTCGTGATCAGCGATCCCGAAAAGCCTTGGAAACATGTTTTCATGACTTTTGAAAACTTAAAAAAATTTTTCGAAAAAGAGGGGGGGGCAGCCAGCCTTACTAATACCGAATTTTGATAATGAGTTCTCATGATCAGTGACTCAGAAAGCCCTAGGAAAGGCGTTTTAATCTTTAAAAAATTTTATCGAAAAAACATCCAAAAATAATAGAAAAAAAATTTGTACTTTGTCTCTCGGTTCATCCGCAGACAATTTGACGAATTTGTGGATGTTTAGGAAAATCCTTGATGAAGTCTTCTCAACAAACAATTCAATGTGCCGACCACAAACACCAAAAAAGGTGTGAAGCGAAACGAAAAGGCCTCCTTAAAGGATGAAAGTTTTGAACGCATTTTTTTAGCAAGGAAAATAATTTTTTTTTATAATTCTACATGTGAATCTTGATTCAAAAGCGCAAACAAATTTAAAAAATCGTTGTTTGTACCATTTTTCGGTGTAAAAATTGATATAAAAAATTTTTTGGGTTTCAATAAAGTGAAAAGCCGAGAATATAAAAGTTGGGAATTAGATTTTTGTAACAAAATTAAATCGCCAAAAGTTCAACTAAAGGCGACATGAAGTTTGGGCACCAGAAATTTGGGCACCAGGAAGTTTGGGCACCAGAGGGAGGGATTTCAAAAAAATAAAACAATATAAATATATAAAATGTTATATAAATCATTAAAATTTAGTAAATTTAACAACCCTCGTGCTCAAAAATTTCTATGTTCTTGAAAATTAAAAAAATTTTATATGGAAACCTGGCATTCTTATTATTTAGTCAATTCTTACGGTTGTTTAAACGTAGAATTAAACATGTACTGGTTATGGACTTAGACCCTGAATTTTAAATTAGATGGTTGCAATTTATAGAGAATTAAAAATAATTTTATTTTTTAATCCTTAATTTAGTGTCCAAACTTCCCGGTGCCCAAATTTCTGGTGCCCAAACTTCCGCCCCCCCCCCAACTAAATGTAACTTTTTCATCAAATGAATTCTGTGGTCGTAAAAACGGACAAAAAGCAAAATTGTAACGACAAATGAATGAATTACGCAAAGCGATTTATTTTGAAAAACAAAAAATCTTTTAGGCCTTTTTGAAAAAAAAAATTGTGAAAATTTTGCGCTTTCACCGGTTGAATA
Organism: Heterodera glycines; assembly: GCA_004148225.2. Classification (NCBI taxonomy): domain Eukaryota; kingdom Metazoa; phylum Nematoda; class Chromadorea; order Rhabditida; family Heteroderidae; genus Heterodera; species Heterodera glycines. The sequence goes on along the minus strand of CP049710.1, from coordinate 1,008,294 downwards.
AGGCGTGTCAAAGCAATAAAGGCATTCGTCCTTGTACACAAGCTCAGCGCGGTCTGGACCCCTCAAATTGGTCGCCTCTTCACTCAAATATGTTTGCAGTAATTTATGTGCCGCTGCTGCTTCATCCATTTTTAGTAATAAACAAAAGAATATAGGGCGTTTCTCTTAAAATTTGAAATATGTAGTAGGGGTCGGGTCGTTTTGGCGCCAGCGCGAGTTTTTTGATTATAACTTTTTTTCTTTTTATTAAATTTTCAAATTAAGAACATCAAGGCCAAAAAATAAGAGAGGCGAGCAGACGTTGTGTGAGAGAAAAATAGTGCTATAAATTAAGAACTGCTGCATTGGAAGAGTCAGAGAAGGGACCACAAAGTGCTCGCACAGCATCAAATATTTTCTTCATTTTAGGCGTCATTTTCCCCCACTGCACCTCTTTCTTCGGTTTAATTGCCCAAGTTTGAGGTACTTGGCGTATCCTGCCCATAACATGTGTGGCATGGAATAAATTTTGGGACTGCGCTGCCTAACGGCGGTGCTTAAAATCAGGAAAAATGCATCTGTTATTTTGGTCTTTTTAATTTTGTTTAAAATCAAATTTGTCAGAAAACAGAATTTATTCAAAATTTTTGAGGTGATACATTAAATGAAAAAATTCATAAAAAAAATTTAAAAAGAGATTAATAGGGCTTCGATTTTTAGGTGCTAAAAACTGCCAAAATAATTAGTTTTTATGTTCTAAAAAACCCCCAAAATAGGTGCTAAAAATGGGAAAATAGGTGCCAAAAAGTTCCGAATTTGGGGTGTAAAATCGAAAATTTTCTTCAAAAAGCAAAAATATTATGCCAAGTCATTAAGGATATACATAATTTTCAAAATCAAAAATTATCGTCAAGAAAATAAAATAAATAAATTTTGGAGATAAATTTTTGAGAAATTTTTCATTTCTTAGGGGCGCATTTTTGAAAATTTTCTGGTCGCACCTCAGTGCACAATTTTTTGAAAAAATGCAGCGGTCGGTTCTTAGGGGTGTATTTTTCTTTTTTATTGCATTGCGAAAGTTCGTCCCGGAAACGCGTGACCAGCCGAAAGCGAAACGCATCGACGGGATTTTGGGCAGCGCCAGCGTCGGCGGAACTGCTGCAGCTGCCGAACGCGTTGTCGACCTTGTCGAACAGAAACCGAACATATTCCTGCGGGGGAGGGGAAAGCGATTTTATGTAAAACCCGCATAAAATGGACAACCATATCAAACCCATGTTGAGTGCACTTCGTACCACTTCCCCCCGAAAATCCAATTGAAGGATGGAGAAAATTATAAATTTTCAGGTTAAAAAAAATTTCGGAATATTTTTGCCATTTTTTTTTTGAAATTTAATGCCTATTTTTCTGAAATTTTACAGACGAATTGATGAAGTAAGGCTGCTGAATGGTAAAAATGAAAATTTTTTTGTTTTTTTTCTGAAAAAATTGAATTTTTGGAAACTGCAAAAAAGAATTTCGAGAGTTTTTAGTAGAGTTGAGCGGGACCGGGGCGGGAAATCCCGGTTTTTTCAGGTCCCCCGGTTTTTGGAAAAACAGAAAAACTCGAAAAGTAGCTTAACAACAGCCCAAAAAAAGATGTTTTTTGTGCGTTTCAGGCCACGGGGAGCTCAGTAAAAAAATATGTAATTTTGATAAAAATAAATTAAATTATTTATTTTCATTTATAGCATGTGTTCATATCATAAGTGGTCAAATGGCTGAACCTTTTTACTTTCATTATTTGTCTCTTCGGTTCAATTCCTGAGGGAACAGAAAATTTTTTTTATATTTTCTTTACCATTATTTTAATTGAATTTAATTAATAAAAAATATTTTAATTATTATTTTTTTATTTTTAATAGCCTAAAAACCCATAAATTAACCAAATATTTGGTCATTTTTTGACAAATTCTGTTAACAAATCTCGCTCAAAATTTTTCCGGCGGCGCTATCGGCACCGCCGGACCCGCCCCTCCCACTGTTCCAAAAAAGTTTTTGAAAAAACATTGCCACAAAAACAGCGATTTAAAAGCAAAAAATTAAAAATTGTAAATTATTTAAAAAAATACAAAATTTTGGGACAACTTGGAGGTGTTTTTGATACAACGAACAACAATAAAAAATATGCATTTTTAAGTTTTAAACCCCATTTTTTGGTTGTTTATTGTACTTTTTAGGTTTATTTAAGCAAATATTAAATATGCACACCTTTTTTGGGATTTTTGGGGGTTTACAACATATATTTTGGCATTTTTTATCCATAATTTGGTCCATATTTGGCTATTTTTGGCCTTTTTAGTCCATATTTCGGGCTTTTTTAGTCCATATTTAATGTCCATATTTCGCGTTTTTTAGTCCATATAATTTACAACCCTATTTATAACATTTAAATTTTGATTTTGACATAATTTATAACATCAATGATGAACAATTTAGAAACTTTTTTTTTCTAAAATAAACCTTAAAATCAACCAAATTTTCGCAGAAATTGTTTTTTTTAATCCAACTAATAAGTGAAGCGTTGTTTTGCACCAAAATAAATAGTTGTTAGATGAATTTGAAGCTTTTCCCTAGAAAAATGTATTTCTGGTAAAATTTCCGCCTTTTTTTCGAGTTCGGATCCGGGGTTTGGAATTGGGCAAATCCGAGTTCAGATTCGTAATCAGCGCCCTCGAAAACCCCCAAATACTCATTTCGAGACCAAATTAAAAAAAAAAATTAAATTAGGTCCCCCATCCTTTAGGATTGCCAAAAATCCGCAAATTTTAAATACGGGATTTATCCTTGTGGGGTCCCGTCCCGCACAAATTTTGAGTTCCAAACCCGCAGTGGGAGCCGCAAATTTGAAATTCCCGAGCATCCATACATTTTATTATAATATAGAAACAAAATACAGCAGATAAACGAATAAACCAATATATTAAATTAGGGAAAAATCATTTTACGCACTTTTCATGTTTGTATAATTTGCGTGTCACAATTATCAACAAAAGAAAAAATGGGAAGATAAATTGAAGAATAGACAGAGGAAGACAAAAACAAACAATTTGGCGTTTTGTGTTAGACGCGAAAGGAAAAAAAAGGCAATGTGCGCGTGCGTCAAATTGAACAGCTTGGAAAAGTGTGTTTAAGGAAACAGCAAAAAACGGATGAAGAGGCTCACATGGACATAAAATTTTTGTAAATTTAAGTATAAATTACCTTTTTTTAGTACTCATGCAGTTCTAATTTAAAAAGAGTTTTTTTTCAAATCCGCTTGCCTGCAATGGATTTTCAACTGCAGAGGCCCGTATAAAAATTGAAATTTTTACTTATTTTAAAGTTTTCACATTTGTAGGAACAATGTTCGGGAAAAGAGGGTTTTCAGTATTTTTCTGCCCAGAATTTGTTGACACAACTGCATGAGTACCGCAAAATGCACTTTCTTTTTCGTTTTAACAGCGTCCTGAACAAAATGCCGGGGGTTTCCTAGGTTCGGACCCGGCCGACTTCCTTGGCACTGAAACGCACTTTGTCATACCGAAAAAGTACAAATTTTCATGAAAAATGCTTAAAAACCTGTATTTTGGAAAATTTTATCCCAAATAAAAAAGGAATAAAAACGTTTTTTTGCGGCGCGTTTTTTTACAAAAAAAAACTTTTTCGGAAACGGGGCCAATGAAAATTTGGAAATTGTGAGTTTTTGGTAGAGTTGAGCGGGACCGGGAATTTGGGCAAACCCGGGACCTTTTCGGGTTGAAAAACCGGGAATTTTTGGCTGGGAAAACCGGGACTTCGGTACTCAGTTGTCCGTGTTCAGGTCCCGGTCCCACTCAACTCTAGTTTTTGGTAGCATTTTTGCGTGCGAACCGCAGATTCAGTACCAATACAAAGAGTCCAGAGTCCTAGCCCCAGAATTTTACACTCCTGTTTTTTTTTGAGTTGCAAGGCGCAGAAATTTATTTATATTATTATTTCTTGAATTAAATGATTGCTCTCTTCCCCTTTCTCTGATCACACCACTTTTGTCATTATTCCGATCAATCAATCAATCAATAAATTAGGAGGCGGAACAGCACGCCTTCTTCTCCTTGTTGGCACTGGTGGAGGAGGACAGTGTGATGTTGTGCTGGCTGTTGATTGGCACCATCCGGTCCGGTGGCACTTGTCTGTGCCAACACAACAATTAAAAGATTATATCTGCTTCTGACTGGATGCATTTTTTGCATAAAATCCCGAAAAAAAATTTAAGAAAAAAAATTTGAGACAGCAATCAGTTTCATTTTTACACCGTTATTCATTCAGTACATACAGTCATGGTCATATGTTTAGGAACACTCAAAATTTTCTACCAAATTTGATTTAAATTGATTATAAAATCTCAATATGACTATATTGTGTATATATGTTTTATATTTCTTGTAGCATTTTTTGTGGGCTTTATAATGATACCATTCACTATCCCCTGTCAAAATGTTATTATTAGTTATAAACCATTTGAAATTTTAGGCCCATTTTATAGAGCACAAAAGTCTCTACAATATTCAAAAAACCGCATGTCTCTATGACTTATACCGGCTGAGGTATGGGCACTTCAATTTTGACGTAGTGTAAAATGCACTATTTTCTTAAGAAATACAGTACTTTTTATAGGCACCGAAATAAAAGTCGACGTATCTCAGCGGGCCTAAATCGTAGACCCACTATTCCAAAGGCAATTCGGTAGCAAATTTTGTGCTCTATAAAATGGGCCTAAAATTTCCAGAAAAATTTTCCCAACCCCCTAGAAATTTTTTTGAAATTTACCCCTCGTTCCCAGCCAAAATGGGCTGATCAGATCACCATGAAGGAGTGATCTGATCAACTTGGTGTTGCTACCTTTTTTGATCAGCATCCAAAGTTATGCTTACCTGAATTTTTTTAGATTTTTTAATGTTGATGAAAAAAATATGGGTAGTGTTCTTAAACATATGACCACCCCAAAAAGGGAGTGCAGTTGGTAAAATGGTTTGTAACTAATAATAACATTTTGACAGGGGATAGTGAATGGTATCATTATAAAGCCCACAAAAAATGCTACAAGAAATATAAAACATATATACACAATATAGTCATATTGAGATTTTATAATCAATTTAAATCAAATTTGGTAGAAAATTTTGAGTGTTCCTAAACATATGACCATGACTGTAAATTGTATAGCCTTTTTTCAAGGGCACACCCCAAAATCTCGCCGCAGAAATTAATTTTTTTTTTCAAATTTAGAAATTTTTCGAGGAAAAACAGTAATTTATAATAAAATTTCAAAAAAAAATTGCTGAAATTCTAATTTTTTTTTCTTTAAATTTCTTATAAAAAAATTTTTAAGATTTTTTTTTGAAAATTCCGTTCAAAAATTTTTTACAAATTTCTGCGGCGAGATTTTGTCCAGTCCCCTTTTTCAATGCCATTTCAAACCTATTTTAACTTTTTTTTGAATCCAAAATTGCAATTTTTTTTTGGCCAGTCAAGTGATGCCAATGGGCGCTGAATGGAACTTTTAACAATTTTAATGAAATTTTTAGTAAACTTTTATACAACAATTCAAATTTGCAGATCCGATAGCGGCACCAAAATTCAATTGTTTTTTTTTGGCGTACCGATATTGAAGAGTTTAAACTAGCAATTTTCCAAAAAATATGGGGGATTGTGGTCTGGAATACCGCAAGCCTTATTTTTGAAAAATTTATGAGGTTTTTGCTGCTGGTGAAATTTTTTTTTTTTTTGCAAATTTTGAGTAAAATCGGGGGTTAATCAGCCCCTCTGATCAGTTTTTTGTTTGTTTTTGTTTTATTACCGTGTGCTGACAGAGCGATAAATTTCGGTCAGAATGTTGGTGAACGCGTCCTCCACATTGGTGGCGTCCAACGCGCTGGTCTCAATGAATGACAGCTGGTTGCGTTCCGCGTACGCCTTGGCCTCGTCGGTCTTTGGGGAAAGTAAAAATTTAATCTTGAAATACAATTTTGGAGTTTTTTTTAAAAAAGATTTAAAAAATTTTCAAAAATTTTTCACTTTTATGATGATTTCCAAGTTTTCAAAAAAAAATTTTTTTTTAATTTTTTGAAAATTTTATAAATTAAAAATTTTTCGAGAGGAGACAAAGTATACCCAATTTTTGGCCTCGTAAATTTCAAAAAAAAACTGACGACTGCCAAATTTTTTCTTTGGAATTTTTCACTAAAATTCACCGGCACTGCCCGCAGATGGCGCAGGTCGCTCTTGTTGCCCACCAGCATGATCACAATGTTTTGGTCGGAATGGTCGCGCAACTCTAAAAAATGTGACAGACACATTATAAAAAAAGCGAGAAAACAGTCGCCGGCTCTCAATAATTCAATGTTTTTTTGCAAATGTTATCTCAATGGGCTAAATTTAGCAAAAAATTCTAAAAAAAAATTCCTTTTTTTTCCAATGTCACCAAATTAAAAAAAAATACATTGGACAAAAAACGGGGTATTAAAGTTAAGAAAGCAATTTAATCTGAGGCTGCTCTCCCCAGCGCATGTCCCGGAAAAAATTCAATTTAAAAATTAAATTTTTCCATTTTTTGCCGCAAAATTAAATTTTAAAAAACGATTATAGTGAAAATACGTCATTTCGCTATTTTGTCCAATAAACAATTTAATCTGATGCTGTTCCCCACACCAGTGGAGAGGCTGAAGAGGCCTACAAAATTGTCCCCGCCAAGAAAAAAAAATGCCAGAAAATGAAAAAAAGTTTTTCAAAATGTCGGATTTTGGCACACAGAAAATTTCTGGTAAACCAAAAATTTCCGTCGTAAATTTCCCCATTTTTTTCCGTCCGGCACACACAACACACCTTTCAGCCACCGCTCCACATTCTCGTAGGTCACATGCTTGGCAATGTCGTAGACGAGCAGTGCACCGACGGCGCCCCGGTAGTACGCGGAAGTGATGGCCCGGTAGCGCTCCTGGCCCGCCGTGTCCCAAATTTGCGCTTTCACCGTTTTGGAGTCGACCTGGAATAATCATTAAAAATTTTTTTTGAATGGAATCGTTTTTCGGGTTTTCGACTCCCGTTTAAAAAAAAGTCAAGGCCAAGTGTTCGGGAAAACACGTTTTTTAAATTTTTTTTGTCGTAAGTTTTTTAAAGAAATTCGACAGACAAACAAAGAGCAATTAGGGCTATCGAATGACACAAAAATTTATGTTTTTTTTTTGTAATTTTTTGATCGCAACACTTTTTTTTGTATAATCTAACGGAATTTTTTGAAATTTGGCAGGTAGACCGAGAACATTTAAGGCTATCAAATACACTAAATTTATTCGCTTCGATCAACTACAAAGGAGTTATACCCCAAAAAAAAAACTGGAGCCCATTTAAGTACAAGAATTTTGAATAGAAAAATTTAAAAAAAATTTACATATTTTTTATTTAAAAAATATTTGAAAGAAAATATCCTTTTTAATTAAAAAAAAGAATACCTAAATGGTTTAAATTTGAGTTTTCAAACAACAGAATTTTTTCTTAAAAATTTAATGCTGTTTACTGACCCATAAAATCCGGCTGCTAAAAGTACGGGATTTTCAATAATTTTCATGCCCAGGCCTAATTGGGTGGGGCAAAACAAAACCTGGATGCTTCGCGTGGCAAACTCCACTCCGATGGTCGACTTGCTTTCCAGGTTGAACTCGTTGCGCGTGAAGCGGGACAACAGGTTGGACTTGCCGACCCCCGAGTCGCCGATTAATACAACTGAAACACCAAAAAAATTACTTTAAAATGAATGGGCTGGGACGGAATTCCGGGACTCCCGGACCGGTGTTTAGTCAAAAAACTAGGACCGGGAATCCCTGGCAAAAAAAAAATTCCAACATGGCTCTAATGATGCAAAATTGTGCAATAGTCCGCTTTACTGGCCCAAGAGGTAAAGGGTCGATTTTTGGTAGTTTTAATTGCATTCGGGGTGCTGAAACGAATCTGACATCCATTTTTGACCAATTTCGAACTCAAACAAACAGTGGTTTTTGTGACGCTTTTTAGTCCGGCACTTTCAGATTAATAAACAAAATAAAAATCGTTATAATTTACATGGCATAAATGAAAAAAAAAATTTGGCCATTTTTGATGCCAAAAAATGCAATGACAAACCCTTAAACAAATAGTCATATTCGTCATCCCTGGAAGTCATTTAGTTTTCGGCACTGTTTAATTTGTCGACAAAATTTAAAAAATGGAATTGAAATTGCAGCAAATCTAAACAAATGTCATTAATTGTTGATGCATGCTGTCTGTGACTGGTCAAAAAAAAAATTTTGTGAGGCCTTCCCACACTTTAAAAAAAAAATTTTTTTTTTAGTTTTACCAGTTTTGGCATTGAATATGAATGATACGACAACCTTCAAATAAATTGGTAGGGTTCAACCCCGTCCCCTACATTTTTGGGACTTCTCCCCGACCTGTCCTCCTCCGCGCTCCCCGAGAATTTCTTCCCCGAGGGGTCGCGCCTTAAGGAAATAATATGTAGTCACTGATTCTGTTACCATTAAAAAAACAAAATTCTGAAATTCCGAACAAATTTTTGGGAGGGATTGAAAATTTGAGCCAAATCGTCGTCGCAAATGAACAGTATGTAGATACATTGGACGCAATTCATTCATCTCCACACATAGTACAAGCAATGGATTTATGAGATTTTTGGTCACGCCAGATGAATAAAAACCATTTTTCCCGAATTTAAAGTTTTTGGGGATAGAAATGAAAAAAGGATGTTTGGGTGTGGAATAGAAGAGGATAGCCGATAAACACACACACACAAAAATGGTGGCGGAATTGGGGCGGATGGGGGGAGGGAGGGGAAGGGATGATGATGGAGGAAAATCGCTCTCTCTTCACACATCATCGTTGAAATCGATTCCCATTTTCATTCTCAACAGCGGAAAGCTGCAGAAGAGAGGGGAGAGGACGGGGGAAGAAAATGGGGAAAAGGAAAAAAATGTTTTTAGGGGTGGGAGACGGTCGTCTCCTCCTCCCTCTCATCTGTTCATCCCCCAACCTGATTCATTCCATCCATCCGTTCTTCATCATCATCATTTATTATTCACACCTTGTACCAAAGAAAACCATGAAACGGAAAAAAGAAGTTGGGGGATTCATTCCTCGGTAATAGTGCGGATCAGGGATGTTGGGAATCGAAAAATAAAATGCGAAACTAAAGCAAAATACGAAACTCGAACGCCCCAAAAACACGAAAAATTACATATTTTTTTTCCTGAAAAATTCTAAAATTTTTGAATCATTCTTAAAATATAATCAACAGGGCTGTCAAAAATATGCAAATGCATATTTTTTTCCTGGATTCTCCATGCTCTGAATAGTAGGAAAAAAACGGCGCTACTTTAAAAGTGGCCGTTTTTGGAAATTTTTTTCACTTTTTTTTGCATAGTTTTTTTTATGCAGAATTTGTTTTTTTAACATGGAACTTTTTGCATATTTTGGGTTTTTCTGCATATTTCATGCATATTTTGCCATTTTTATACATATTTTCAGGTTTTTTGTATTTCTCGTCAAATATTTTCCGGTTTGAATATCCCTTAAGAAAAAAAAAATTGATTATGCCTAAAATTAAATCCAAATCTGAATGGGTGCGCGAGTGGGTCAACAGTGAGTGAGCTTTCACTGCCGGAAATCTTCAGAAATTTTTGATTTGAAATTGCAAAAACAACCGGTAAAATTATGAGGAATAAAATTTTTTAATTAATTTACACCCCTAATTTCAAGTCTTTTTGTGCATATTTGGTGCATATTTTACGATTTTTGTGCATATTTGGCGCATATTTCACGACTTTATTTGCATATTTATGCGCATATTTTGGCCACTTTTTGTGCATATTTTTGACAGCCCTGTTAATCAATCAAAAAACACTTTATTTTTAGATTTTATTTTTATATATTCGTAAAAATTGTCATATTCGTGATCAGCGACCTCGAAAACCCCCAGGTACTTGGTTTCAGGACTTTTTAAACTGAAAAAAATTGAAAATTTAGACAAAAAAGTGCAAAAAATTTTCAAATACTACGCTTTGTAAATAGCGCCAAATATTTTACTTCAAAAGGAAAAATTTTAAAAGGTAAAAATAAAATCATTACAATCATTAAATCTGATCACAATTTTATCGTCACAAAAGACCAACACAAAGATAAGAGTGAAAGACTCCCCAAAAGGACAGATAAATGTTATCCAAAGACATCTCATCCACAGGCAAATCATACAGGGAAACTCATCCATAATTTTTAATAATAAAAATGGAATACTTAACAACATGAAAATATTTTTAATTTGAATTTTGATTATTTATTTTTTGCTTTTGGCATTTGGCTATTTTATTGCCTTTTTTATACGGTAGGGGCCAGTTGCGTCTGAGCCAAGCATAAAGCACCATAACTTTTTTCTTTGTTTGTCAAATTTTATAAATTTGGCATCATTCGAATGCTCTACATGTTTAGAAGCTTTTGATAAGATATTGCTAAGCGATTGAACAACTTATCAAAAAGTTGCAACATGAACACTACCAAAAAGTCAGAATTTTTGCATATTTTAGTTTATAACTTTTTTACATGTCGGTATATCTTTGCGCTTTTTGGGAAAACCGATAGAGCTTGTTAAGAGCTTTCGAATGTTTCCAACTTTGTTGGATTTGGTCAACAAAGAAAAAAGTTATGGTGGTCTAAACTTGGCTCAGACGCAACTGGCCCGTTTCGTTTTTTATATATGCTTCGTAACGAATTTATAAAATCAAAATTTCAATTTTTATAATTTAATCTCACGGGGAATGTGTGTATTATGCTTGATAAAATTTCGGCTCATTGTACAGATAAACTGAATAAAGAGTTTTTGTTTATAATTTCTTAAGGAAAGCATACACAAGAGATGCTGCCTAATTAAATTATCTAATCATATTTTTCTGGCACTTTCAATTCTAAGAATGAACTTTGAATACTATATAGAATTATAAATTTTGAAAAAGAATTTCAATTTTTGATTGAATTCGGAATATTTTTTTTTTAATAAAAAGGCTTTGGATGAGATGCCTTAACTCCCTCCCACCGCCAAAATGAATTCAAATAAAGAAATTTTAGTGAAAAATAGGAATAAAAGCAATTAGCAATCACTGTACCAGCCATTTCAATGCTTCTTTGTTCATTTTGCCATATTCTTCATCCGAGTCAACTTTTTCGGCCTTTTCTTTCATCATTGCATCAAATTCTTCATTAAGTGTGCTAATTGCTTCTTCATTAGTGTTAATCACACTTTTCTCTTCTCCTGTTGTGAGTAAAGCTACGGTAAGTTCTTTTTTGTTACCCTTTTCCGCTGTCAAATGTTTTGTTTGATTTTGGCTTCCAAAAAATTTAATTTCTTTAAATTTTTTTACAAGGTTTTGCCCAATTTTTCCAAGTTGTTCAAATTCGTGTTCATTTAGCAACTTCAGATCATAATTAGGTTCCTTGAGTATTTTTTCAAATTTGTAGTCCAATTTGACCTGATAATTTGCAAAAAATAATGCCCAAATTTGAATCAAACTGTCCAAAACATCAATTAAAATGGCACTCTGTGTTTCTTTGCCAAGATGAAAGTTTGGAATAGCCGCGGAAAAATGCCGTGCCACCGTCCAATTTTTAGCTTAATAATTAATAATAATTTAACAAAACAACTAAATCTAAAAATACCTTCTACGTATACTTTTAGAAAGTATTCATACAAAATCTCAACATATTTTTGAAACTTTGAACATTTTTCGCTTTCTTGCTTATCCAAAATTCTGGCACATTGCCATTTCTCTTGCAGCCAATACAAAACGCCAAGGTAACCATCGTACTGTTTTGTCAAATATTCGACCGTCTCCCCAATATCGTATTTGCTCTTGCCCTTTCGCATTGATAACAACCCAATATTCTTCAATAATTCTTCTCTCTCCAAACAAAATCCCTCAAATTTACTCTGATCTTTGATATAAGTAAGAAATAGCTCATCATCAATCTGAAAGTGTTTTTGTTGTAATAACATTCAAACAAGGGTTTTATATAATAGGGGTACGATTTTTAGGCTCTAAAAACTGCCAAAATAGGTAGGCGTCCTAAAAAAGCCCCAAAATAGGCTCTCTAAAAACCTCTAATTTAGGGGTGTAAAATGACAAAATCTATTCAAAAAGTAAAAAAATTAGGCCAAATACCAAAAATTATTGTCAAGAAAATAAATAAACAAATTTTGAAGATGAATTTTTGGAGAAATTTCTAATAATTCGAAAAGTACCTTAACAACCACCAAAAAATTTGTTTTTTTTTGTGCGTTTCAGACCACTTGGAGCTCAGGAAAAAAATA
>CP049710.1:969434-994912 GCA_004148225.2 Heterodera glycines | reverse complement strand
TTTTTTGGAATTAACAATAAAATTTGAAAAAACGCAAAATTTTGGAATTGGCTTTTCCTTTCCGTTTCTCTTCCACTTAGGGGGGGGGGGGGACTTTCTCTTCCCCTCCCAAAATTTAAAAAAAAAATTTTTCCTAACCAAAAAATTCTTCCGGAAAAAAGTCTTAGTCAATTTTTTTTTAAGAATTCTGTTCCTCTTTTTTTTTCTGTTCTTCTTCCATAATAATTAATCATAAAATTTCGAACAAATCGCGCGACAAATGTTTTCATAAATTATTTGATAAGAGGATAAACATTACATATGTGCCACAGATGCCCATGGTTAAATGCCGGCTTTTGCGGCGCCGCCGGCTGTTGCAGCCTCACTGACCCCCCAATGGACGAACTGCGGCCACTTTCTCTTCCACTTTCACTTTCTCTTCCACTTTCTGTTCCTCTTCCACTTTCCCTTTCACTTTCTCTTCCACTTTCTGTTCCTCTTCCGCTTTCTGTTCCTCTTACACTTTCTCTTCCACTTTCTGATCCTCTTCCACTTTCTGTTCCTCTTTCTAGTGCACTTTATGAGTCCAATCGACTTTTATGAGTCCATTCAATTGAAAATACTCGGTTTTTATACAATAACTTTGTTCAAGTTTGAACAAACCCTATCTTTTTGGTATCATTCGAAAGTACAAAGTCTAACGAAGCTAAAATATATAAAATCGCAGCGTTTAGGCAATTACCAAAAAAGATTTGATTATTTAAATAAATACTTATTATTTTCGTTTGTAACTTTCTTGAAATGTTAGAATTTTCTTGTTTTCTCGTATTATTACATTATTTAGACTTTGTACTTTCGAATGATACCAAAAAGATAGGGTTTGTTCGAGCATAAACAAAGTTATTGTATAATAACCATTGATTGGACTCATAAAAGTCGATTGGACTCATAAAGTGCACTAGAGCCAAAAATTTTTGAAAAACTTAGTAATAGATCATTTAAATTTTGAAAAATCGTTGAAACAATTTTTTGAAATTTTTTTCTTTGAATTTTTTTACAAAAAATTTCTTAAGATTTTCTCTTAAAAATTTCTGTTAGAAAATTTTTAAATTTTTTTTCTTGTCGGAATTTTGTCCTGCTCCGCGGAGGACGGTGCAGTAACACATGTAAAAAGCATATGCACTTAAAATAAACGGGTTCGCAATAGGTTAAAATAATTGTCATATTCGTGATCAGCAACCTCGAAAACCCCCGGGTACTTGTTTTCAGGACTTTTTAAAGCGAAAAAAATTAGACCAAAAAAAGTGCAAAAAATTTTCAAAACAGGGCTCTTTGTAAATAGCGTCAAAAATTTTCAGGGGGGGGGGGTAACAAAAAGGGTAAGTGCCCCGCTTTCACCCCGCCAGCCCTCCGTCGGTTTGCCACCTTTTTCGGCACCCTGCGAACATTACTAGCAGCAAAAGCAACAAATTTGCGCATTTCCTCTGCGTCTTCTTCCGCTCTTTGGAGGTGTTCTTTGAGTTTTTTGAATTCGTCCTCCTGAAAATTAAAAAAAAAATTATGTAAAAGCTGAATTTGATTTGATGGGTCGAATGTTGCAATTTCTATTTGCCTATACTGAATTTTCAGTTTTTTGCCGCCTGAAAATTTCATTTTTTCGACCCCTCCGTTTTTTGCCACCTTTTTTTCCTTGTCCCTTTTCAATGCTTTGATTTCTTTCGCTTGCGCCTCCAAAAGTTCGTTTCTTTCTTCGTCTTCTTTCTCAAGCGACTTAATAAAATCTTCTTTTTGTTGTTTTTGGTTTTTCAAAATTTCAATGATTTTGTCTTTGTCGTCGTCAGCCATAAAAGGAAAAAAAATTGAAAAATGGCTAAAAACGGGGGAATTTAAGACGGTCTACGTCAGTTCGGGTTCGGCCCCAGCCAATTTTTGGACTATAACTTTTTTCTTTATCATCCATATAAAACATTGTTAGGTATCATTCGAAAGCCCTTCAGTTGCTCTATTAGCCTGCAAATTTCCAAAAAATTTCGTCTATTTTCAACAAATTTATGACCAAAAAATTAGGAAACTCTGGTCTTTTGAGTTCTTCTGGCCATAATTTTTTTGAACCTTTACGAAATTTTTCAAAATTTTGCAGGCTAATAGAGGACATTTACAGCTTCCGAATGAAACCAACAATGTTTGATTTTGGATGACAAAGAAAAAAGTTATAGTCAAAAAAGTGGCTGGGGCTGAACCGTGCGGGGCCGAACTGACGGGTTCCGGATTTAAGAGGCACAAATTTAGGGGGACATTTCATTTTTCCATAAGAGATGCGGCGATTTAAGCACTTAAAATCACGGATTAATGAAAATTTGATTTTCTTTGTTCAAAGTTTTGGAAAAAAAATATGAGTACATTTGAAAATTTGTATTTCTTGAAATTTTACCTGGAAGTAATTAAAAAAAAAAAAAAATTGCTGAAAATTCAGGTGTTTGTATCTTTGTATCGACTCATTTTTTAAATAGAAAGAAACACAAAATCAGGGACAAATCGATGCAATTTCAAAGAAAATTCGAACTTTTCAACACATGAATTCTTTTTGTTTGTCAATTTAATGATTTTGAATAATTTAAGAAACAAAAAAATTAGAAAAAATTTTCTGATTTTTCGAACAAAAAACTTTAAATTTTATTTATCGATTTGACCCCAATTTGGAACATTAAACATTAAAACGAGTAAAAATGAGTTGGCTGAACGTCGTCCTTTTAAAAGTGACAACAACGCATGGAGAATGATAAATTAAGGAGGGTAAACTGTTCACTGTGCATAAAAAAGACTTTATTAAGGGCACGGATTTATATTTGTGAAAAATTCCGAACATTTTAAATAAATATTTACGAAAAACGCCAAAATATTTACGAAAACATTGTAAAATTCAAAAATACTTACTAAAACGGGTCTGTATCGTTTCGGCGCCGCCGTTTCGGCGCCAGCCCTTGTTTTTGGACTATAACTTTTTTCTTTGACAACCAAATCTAATAATCTTGGTATCATTCTAAAGCCCTTCAGAAGCCCTATTAGACCTACAAAAAACCAAAAAAAAAATTTGACCTGTAAAGAAGTTATTAAGAAAAAATCACAAAAATTTTGACTTTTTTGCAATTTTCAGTTAGAACTTTTTTAGTAAGCGACTAATCGCTAAGCAATTGCTTAGAAATAGCTTCTAAACATGTTCAGCTTTCGAATGATACCAAGATTGTTAGATTTGATCGACAACAAAAAAAGTTATAGTCCAAAAACAAGGGCTGGCGCCGAAACGGCGGCGCCGAAACGACCTAGTCCCACTAAAACATTGGATAAAAATGGAAATCTTTGAAGAAATTTTGTAAAACTGTGGAGTTCAACCAATTTCGAGGGTTCAAGTATAGTAAAAACGCCCGAAAAAAATGACATAAATGATATTTGTGAAAAATTCCGCCGAATCCGTCAGTTCGGCCCTCACGGTTCGGCCCCAGCATGTTTTTTCACGAAAGCTTTTTTCGTTGTCATCCAAATCCAACATTGTTGGTATCATTCGAAAGAGTGAATGAAAGTGCCAACAAAGTTGAAACAAATTTACTAATCATAATCGTTCAAAATTGCTTAAAAACGGTAGTCTAAACTTTCACTCAACACATTTGTTGAACATTTTGAATTTTTTAGCGATTGTTAACGGGTTTTTGGCACAAAATAAGAAAATATTTACATTTCAAAATAATTCTCTTCAGGCAACGTTTAGATATGAATAAAATAATATTCTTTGTTTACTAAACAAATAAAAAGTAAAAAACAAATTTAGTAGTAATTGATGGAGAAAAGCATAAAAAGATGGCGTCGGGGTCGTTTTCGCGTGGGGCGAGTTTTTGAACTATAACTTTTTTCTTTGTCAACCAAATCCAATAATCTTAGTATCATTCGATAGCCCTAAGTGCTCTCTATTAGCCTACAAAATTTGGAAAAATTTCGTTAAGGTCCAAAAAAGTTATGGTCAGAAGAGTTAAATAAACCAAATTTTTCAACTTTTTTGGCTCGAACTTTTTTTATGCTGAACGAAATTTTTTGGAATTTTGCAGGCTAATAGTGCATCTGAAGGGCTTTCGAAGGATACCAAGAATGTTGGATTTGGTTGGCAAAGAAAAAAGTTATAGTCCAAAAACTCCGCCCCACGCGAAAACGGCCTGGCCCGTAAAAATGACCAAATTTAAGGAATATTTATTTATTTCTTCCTTTAACAGAGAGTCGTCAAATCGAATTTGAACTTCGGCCCAAAATTCGCCTCAATTTTGCCATAATAGCACAAAGAAACGAATGGAAACAAAGAATTTGTGGAAAATGAAGAATCGTCTAACAGAGTGAAGAAATCTGTAAAAAATGAAAAACTTTATAAAAAAACAAATAATTTACGAACAAACCCAAAAGGATTCCATTTTTTGTAAAAATGATTTGTCGATTAGTAAATGAAAAGCCAATTCCTACGGTAGCGCCGGCACCGTAAGATTTGCCAGCTGTTGATGAACCATTACACCAAAAAGAACCGCTGCTCGAATATATGGAAGCGCCCTTCATAATTAATCCATCCAATTTGGTCTGTTCTCTGACGGCAAATCCAAAGTCAATAGCACTAAAAAAAGTAAATTAATTAAACAAAATTAAAATATTTTTTAATTATTTGTTTATCGATTGCTTTTGGTTCAAAATTTATAAAATATTTTTTTTGTACCTTAACATTTTTATGATTGAAATTTCAAAGTAAAAAATGTAAGGGTAATCATTATTCCATGAAATCGAATGTTTTGCGAAGACGGAATGGCAGCCTTTTAAAGAATAAATACAATAATTAAAAGATAATTATAACGAAATTTACCACTATATTCACTGTATATGCCTCCAACGCATTCGGCAATTAAATGCTTGGCACCACTAATTTTGACGTCCTTTTGACAAGCGCTGGCATCCCAATAATTGTGATGCAAATCTAAAAGCATCTTAAATTTATGCTTAAATTTTATTGCTATCACAACAAAGACAGGCCCTAAACATTGGCTTTTTTGGGATTTTCATGAATTTTGTTAAAAAATACGTTCAAAATTCAATAAATTTTCCCCTTTTCCCCCTTCGCTGGCGACCCCCACTGCCCGAAATAGTCATCTTGAACAGTGTAAAAATTTCTCGGTTTCCGAGACTAAAACCCCGAAACCGGGGAACCGAGACTTTCGCACAGCCCTAGTGAATTCCTATCCAGATTTTCCAGTCCAAAAAATTTGCACTGAAAATAATTCTGAGTTTAAACTTTGATAACTTATAAGGGAAAAGGGCGCGAACCACAAGTCAGACAGGCGCCCGGAAAATGCGTCAGTAAAAATTTGTTATCAAAAAAAAAGATTTCCGAGGGCACTGATCACGAATCCTGTATCCATTTCGGTCAACTCTGAACAACGGACCCGAAATCTAACAAAATGTCTAAAGCCCATATTTTTGAATTTAGCATTTATGGTTCAAAAAAGTCATAAATGATCTCTTATTAAAGGATTGATGACTTTCGGTTTGTTTCCGTGTATTTTAACCGATTAAGAAGTTCGAAAATTTTGAATTTTTGTTCGAACTCGGGTCCGGGGTTCGGAATTCAGAACGCTGTTCTTACAGAAGTTTACATCTATATTACAGTACTAATGATACAGAACCTTATTTTAAAATATTTGTATCACTGACGCATTTTCCACTGAGGTCACGGTCAGACAATGGTGGCTATAATTCGGTACCATTGGAAAGAACATGGTCAATTTATATTGAAAGTTTTAATATTATGGGCTCATATCAAAAATCAAAAAGTGAAGGGGTCTCAAAAACCAAAATTTTGATCATTTTGCATTTCTGCTAATTGGTCCGAATTTGCTAAAATTAATTTTTAAAATTTAAATTGGGCAATTTAGTTAAATAAAGTATTCTTAGCTCATATAATAAATATCCTCTACAAAAATAACTTTTTAATACTTAATAATTTATTCTTCGCTTAAAATCCCCTCACCTTTGGTCATAATTTCTTCGTGCTGCTGTTTTTGCTGCTTTTCCATTTCAGTGATTTTTTCCAAAATTTTTGACAATTGTTCCGATTGATCCGCAGTAGCTTAAAAATCGGAAAAATTTTTAAATTTAAAAATGGAAACATTTAAAATTGACAATTTTAATTTCGTTTTAATTTCTCCTCGCCTTTTGTCTGTTCTTTTTGCTGCTTCTCTAATTCACAGATTTTTTCCAAAATAATCTAATAAATATTTGATATTCCTAATATTAAATTCCCAACTATTTCTATCATGGCATAATTTTGATACTGTCTGTATCCCTTAGTGATGCTCGAGACCCAAAATTAATCAAATGTTACTTTTTGGGTCAATTTTTTGAGGAAATTAGGGGGTTTTGGTTCCGGCGATGCCGATAGGCGTAGCGGGAAAAATTTTGAAAATTAGGCGCAATTTAACATATGGAAAATCAGAAAAAACCCCTCACCTTTGGTCATAATTTCTTCGTGCTGCTGATTTTGCTGCTTTTCCAATTCACTGATTTTTTCGAATATTTTTGAAAATTGATCCGCAGTGGCTTAAAAATTGAATTAATTTTTAAATTTAAATGTAAACTTTAAAAATAGTTAATTTTATTTTCGTTTTAATTTCTTCTCGCCTTTTGTCTGTTCTTTTTGCTGCTTCTCCAATTCACTGATCTTTTCCAAAAGTCCCTTCTGATCATTTTGCAATTGTGAGCGTCGTTCCTCAACAGCTTAAAAATATAAAGTAGGGTTGGTCGGGACCGGGACCAAAACACGGAACGGACGACTGAGTACCGAAGTCCCGGTTTGGACCAGTTTTGACCGAGAAATTCACGGTTTTTTCCCGGTTTCTCAGCCAAAAAGTCCCGGTTTTTCAACCCGAAAAGTCCCGGTCCCGACCAATCCTAATATAAGGCAATTATTAATATTTAAAATTGAAGACAATTAATATTTATCCTTTTTAAGAATTTAATGATGACCAAAACAATGGACTGAATGAATGAATGTTACGACGGATTAACATAATTTTTTGATCAAAGAATCGAGCATAAAAATTAATCTACAAAAGAATTTCCTGTTTATTTATTGGTGTTGTTAAACATATGACTATGATTGTCTGTTTTTCAGATTTGAATTTTTGCTTTAACCAAATATTTTTCAAATGTCAAATAATCAAACTAGAGTGAAGCGGGACCGGGCCGGGAATTCCCGGTCATCCGAGGTCCCGGTTTTTGAAAAGCTCAGGTCCCGGTCCCGGTAGGGCAACCGGGAAAAACAAGCACTTGTAAGAATGGGGGTATGAGTGAAAAGTGATGAAAATTGGAGTTAAAGGAAAAAATTAAAAAAAATATCAATTTATTCTTTAAAAATAACGCTGACAATTGGGCAAACTTGGGTTAGCATATTTTTTTATATACCCAGGGATTTTGGGGGGTGCTAATCGCGATTTTGGCATCCATTTCTACCAATTCTGAATTCCTGAATCGCATTCGAAACAAAGGTTGAAAAATCATTTTTTAAATTATTCGATTTTGGTTTGAATTTGGGCTAAGGTTCGTAATTGGTCGAAATGGATGTCATATTCGTGATCAATGATCAATAATGCTCCCAAAAACACATGGGAATAAGATTCCACGACAATATTCGAACACTGATCCTCTCCCCTTTGTGACCGTATAATTTTGATACTGTATCCCCAATTTCCTACCGTTTACGTCTTGTCCAAACAAATCAGCCGAACTTGCGATTGATGGTTCCACTGTGTTAGCCCGATTCAGTTCAGCAATTCTGGCAATTAAAAGACTCATTTCCTCCGATGTGCTCAGATTTGGAAAAATTGCTGAAAATAAAAATTAATTAATTACTTAAAAATTAATTATTTTTAAACAAAATATTTTACGTTTGAGTGGAGAGAATTCGTCCGCTGACGAAAAAGTGGTGGTTAATGATGGCATTTTAATTTTAAATCTAAAATTGAAATCGAATTTTGTTTTTAAAAAGTATTTAAGGTTAAGAAGGTTAATTGCTGAATTTGCGTTCATATTTATACGCCCAAAAGTAAATAATTTACGGCAAAACGATGACACAAAAAAGGGAGGAAATGCGATGGGCAAAAAAAGATAATAAATATTTGAATTTATTCTCATAATTCAGAGTTTTATCATTCATTTATTCAGTTTTATTTGCCTTTGAGTGTTGGGCAAACGGTGACCAAAAAGATGGGCACAAACAGCAGAAAAACGGCAAAAAAGTGCGATATAAAACAAACAAATACAAAACGATTTATTGCCGGAGGAAAATGCAAGAATAAATGGAGAGAAGACAAAAAGCTCACCCATATTAGGAAAAAAATAAATTAATTAAATTTTTATTATTTTTTCGCCAAAAATTTGGCAAAAATTTGCTGTAAGATTTATTGGCTGAGAATGGGGCGGAATTTGCAGTTCGAAGACGTGTGCAGAGTGAGATTCATGTCCGACAGAGAAGAAAAGAAAACTGCAAGACACGCAAGCCAAATTGTCGAGCGCTGATTGGCTAAAGGCAGCATCGAAAAAGACTATTGACAGAGAAAAAGAGCAGCGCAGAGACGCATGCTGACTTTGAGAGAAAAGGAAAAAGGAAGAGATTATTTATTGGTCACGAGACAACAAAGCAGGGCGAGAGATAATAAATAGTCCTTTAAAGTTCCCTTTTGGTTCAAAGATGCATCTCGCACGCGTCTTCGAACTGCAAATTTTCGCCCCATTCTCGGCCAATCAATTGACATATTCCGAGCAGAAGCCATCATTAATCTCCACTGATTAAATTTGTACTTTTCATACCCCAAAATTAGTTAATAAATAGCTAAAAAATTTGCTAAAAATAGTAAAAATTTTTAAATTTTTAAAATCGATTTCTTAATTAACCTCTAAAATTGCTGTTTTTATATCAAAAATTGATTTTTCAACTCGAATCCCGTATTTTTCATTTAAAGCCAAAAAATCGAATTTAGAAAATTTAATTCATTTTATGTTCATTTTAATATCTTTTTATAAATTCCGTAATTTTTTCAAAGCAGAAAATGGACAATCCAGAGCGCGAGAGACCGCATAAAAGACCAAGTGAAAGACCACAACCATCTTTTCCTGATGAGCGTGCTTCCAAGCTAATTTTTGCATGTTTCATTATATGCCGAATCAATAATAGCATTTATATATTCTCTACACGAATATCAATTCCAAAAATATTGCTAACAAAAAAAAGTTATAACCAAAAAATGCGAAAAAGCGAGTAAATTTTATCAGCATAACTTAAGTTAGAAATTTTATGAGTAAATAGAGAAACCGACTGGCTAGGCAATAAGAGCTTTTTTGATTGCTTATGACAGGGAAATTATGGAGCATTAAACTTATCATATTTTTATATAAAATAAACAATTTTTGGTAATGTAATTTTTTTTAAAGCCGTGAAATTGTAATAAAGCCTAACATCCTTGGAACCAACCATTCTTTAACCATTAGTTTTCTGTATTTGCCCATAAACTTCAAAAATTTTTTTACCCCGTTTGAAAAAGCTCGGTCACGAAACTCATAATTCCCTATCACTTCATTTCTTAATTGTAGCATTTTTTAAATTTTTGCAAATTTTTTGAAATCAAATATATTCTAATAGACAACTAGCATAAGCCACACCAAAGAATATCATTTGTGTAATTTTGTGAGTTTGACCCCTTGGGTTCTTCAAAACTTATAAAATTTGACCAAATTTCAAAAATGGTCATAAAATCTTTTGAAAGAAAAATAACTTTCAAACAAATTGTGTTCGACATGTTATATGATTTTAGTGAATATAAACCGTTATGAATTCAGAAAATTAATGCCAGATTATTTTTAAGAGCTATGTTATGCCATACTTTCCACATGAATTCATTTTTAAGAGAATTTAATCGATAAAATAAATATTAAACGATTAAAACCGGTTTTATAGTTTACGAGATATTATTAATTTAATAGTGTTGGATGAATTATTTGTCACATGCACCAAAAATGACTGAGGTTAATATTTCCGAATTTCTTCAAATTTAAAAATGATTGTTATTTTTTATGAAAATCAAATACAATTATAATTGTATACTCATTTTCCTTCGCCTAAATTTATTGTGCTCCTCCAAAATATTATGCGCCTATTCTAAATTGTTTATTTATTTGCTCCTCCAATAAACATTTTATTTGTCGATTTCAAGACAGAACAAATCAAGTTCCGTTTTACAGCCAAAAGAGTATAATGAATTCATCCATTCTAATATTTATTTTCGAATATAATCACCAAAATTGCGTAATTCAACCGTCAATCACACCCTTCCCACAATGGCCTCCTTGTCACTTATTTCGCTTCATTCTCTTTTCACTTCTGCTCAATGCCACGTGATCAGTCCACGATCCAGTTTGTTGAGCAACATTTACTTCGTACAGGCAAAGTCAGTGGGACTCAGCTAATTGACGAATGTGTGCCCGTAGTCCCTTTGTGCACTACGGTCTTTACCATCCGACAAGCTGACCAAAATTCAAAAGGATTAAAGCATCGACTGGTTTTTTACCGAATAGTGGCTTTCTTCAACGAAATGGATGTGCTTGGTCCTTTCATCGGGCACTTTCGACACAATTGAGTCAAAAAAGTGTGACGCAACTGAAAAGAGAATAAAAATACAATTGGTGAATTATTTCTATTTTAGGTATCCTTATCATCATAATTGACGACGAACAGTCTGCCTCCATGATAAAGGGATAATTTATAAAGGAATATGTAAAATACAATAATTCATTAAAAAGCTTACGAAGTTGATGTCCAGCTTCAATCGTTTCCAAAATTTGTATTGCGAACTCATTTATCCCACTTTCTCTCACAAACACCGATTCCTTTTGGCATCACAAACATAAAATGCTAATGGATCAAATAATATCGGATACTTTGTGCCCTAGGCAATATAAAAGGAGGGCCGAATCCACACAAATCAGTCAGAAAAATAAAATTAGGTTGGGGGAAATGACGCTTCACAACGTTTGCTCTTTTAAATTATTCAAAATATGAATAAAATTTAAAAAATGTAAGACTTTTGTACATTTTTCTTATTCTCCAACAATTCTCAGTAATTAAAAATATTTGTTGTTAATTATTTTAAAATTTATCCAAAGGACTCCATCACCCCAATAGTTGTTAAACGATGCTTCTCAACTGCTATTTTTCATGTTAATTATATGCGGAAAAGTCTCCACCCGAACATTTTGAAAAATTTAATTTTTGCATCAGAATTTGAGGATTTTATTATGCGTAAAATTTGTTTGAAAATTTTCGTGTGTTTTTCTTTCTTTTCGTTCGGTTTTTAATTTTCGTGAAAAATAAATATTTCGTTCCTTTTGAAAAGCATTTTTTTTTGGTTTTCGCACACCATGGTACGGGTTGGTGCGGTTGCTGGTTCGAAACATGCCGGATTTTTTTGGCATTAGGGCAGCGAAAAAACTATAAATTTGCACATAAAATTGAAAATTGTTGATTCCTCCATTTTCTACAGTGATGCTCATTTTTAAATCTTTATCCATGTTAAACAATTGTAAATCAATCTTTTACCAATTTTAAATCATTACAGTCATTTAATATATTTTCCACGTAATATGACGAAGTCATATTTTCATATTATTTTAAATTATATTTTTTAAATGTCACCATTTCATTAATAAAAAAAGCAAAAGCAATTTATTATTTTGTTTTTGAAATGAAAATTTATAATTTAAATTTTCTAATATTTTTAATAATCAATCCATTAGACGAAACTTTATCAGTTGACAATAATTTGCGCATAAAGAATGGAAAAATTCGGCCAAGTTTTGCCGAAATATTTGGCCAAAAATGGGAAAATGAAAAAAAGGAAGGAAATGAAACTGATCAAAACCTAAATTATGAGCAAAATGCCATTGACAGTGATCAGAACACTGATCAAATGGAGAACCAACAGAAATGCGAAATTGTTCATAAATTCCACACGATAAAGGAAAGAATTAAGAAAAAGGGAAAATTTCCGGAAAAAATTTGGAAGAAAATTGAACAAAAAATTTGTAAAAATTTTGGAATTGGCCGAACAAAAATTTACAAATGGAAAAAAGAATTTGGATTAAGCCGAAAAACTGAAAAAAAGAATTATTATGCAAAGAAAAAGAAAGAATTTATTGAACGAATTGATGAAATTAAAACAATGTACAAAAAAGGAAAACAGAAGCAAATTGCGAAAGAATTGGGCATTAGCGAAATGACATTAAGCAAATGGAAAAGGGAATTTGGCATTGAAATGAGAAAAAGTAAAATTAATTCAATTTCAATTTAATTTATATTTTTAATTTTAGAAGGAAAGCGTTATTCAAATGAAGAAAAAACGAACAAAATGTCAATTTATTACAAAATGAAGAAAGACAATTCCTCCTTAAGTGACACAGAAATTGCGCGGTCTTTGAAAATCTCTTTACCCAACCTAAGCAAATGGAAAAATCAAAAATTATCGTAAATTTTCTTATTTTCCTTTTAGTCTCAATGACCTAATGTTGTTTTTTAATTCATTTTGGTCATTTTGCCAATTCAAATTTTGATCACTTTGATCAGTTTCATTTGCTTCCATTTTTTCATTTTCCCATTTTTGGCCAAATATTTCGGCAAAAGTTGACCGAATTTTTCCATTCTTTTTGCACAAATTATTGTCAACTGATAAAATTTCGAAGGATGAATTGCCTATTAAAAATATTAGAAAACTCAGTGCCCATGTCGTCCCTTTTGCGCGCTCTCATCTTTGGTGGGGGCTGATCAGTGAACAAGGAATGGAACACATGCACAGAATGTGCAACAATTTGGTGTTTCAATTTTTCTTTATCATTGAATTTTTAATTTTAGGTAGGCCGCAACTCTCATCTCGGCACACAAGAGAAGATCGTTGAGAAACTGGTGAAGCACACGACGATGTTGAATGCACTGCACGACCGAGGCGTTGAGAACAACAAAGAAACGACAAATACCCAGATTTTTGACCACATTTTCACCTCACTTTTTTTCACATTAATATTTCGAAAAATTTGATGGTTTGAAACGAGTTAAATTGCTTAGCATTCGCTTAGAAAAAGATTCACCTTTTCAAAACTTTTTTTAGATACCAATTTTGTTCAGTTTAGTTGGAAATGAAGAAAGTTAAAGCTGATCAAAATAAACAATCAAAAATGGGAACCGCCCAACTCGCCGCGGGGCCTACTCGCCGCGGCGCTATCTCGCCGCCGTCCAACTCGCCGCGCCTTGTTTTTTGACTATCTCGCCGCCAGATTTTTTCGTTAAAAAATACATTTAAAACATTAAAACTATGTCTCAATATAATACATTTCATCAAATTTTCTCTCCAAACTAAGATGATTCAAATTGAAAGCTAACGCAGGAAAGAAAAATTGCAGAACGATGGATTCCTCGGCAATTGTGAAGATTATTGGTCCCACAAAAAAACAAAAGTCATCACAGTGATCAAGAGGCGTGTGGCGGAATGCATGGAATTGCCTTCTCAATACCGGTACTAATTTAGTATGTAAAAATTTTGAAGTCCCTTAAATTCAGGGTTCTGATTTTTGCCAAGAATTCTTACGCAAATTGGGCGCAAGCAATGACAGAAGTGTTCGCAGATGGAATATTTCCATTGCACTGCAAAACCTGCACAAGCGCCTAATTTCCGAAGGACTTCAAAAGGTAATTTCCTGTTATCAGAAAAAGAAATTGTCTCCTTCTCAAAAAAAATTGTCTCCCGTTTAACGCTACCGAAGTGACCCCGTTTTCGTAGAAACGGCGCGTATGATCACCGCGCTCATTTTTGCCAAATCAGCATTTAACTGCTGCAAACTGCGCTGAACGACATCGTGGGGTAAGAACTGGACCACAATTTGCTTATAAAATAAGTTCCTTCAGTGTTCCCTACAATTTCGCGCTTCATCGAAGTTCTTCGAATGGATCAGCGTGCGCGCGACGCCGATTATGTGAACATCGTGAACGGCGAAGAACTACCGATGAAGAAAAAGAAGTTTTGGAAGGCGGAAAAGCGAATTTTGAATGTTATCGAAAATTTTGATGCCCGAAATATTATTGTTTCTCAGGGGAATTTTAAATAATTGTGTTATGGACCGTGGTTTTGTTAATAAACATCTGAATTTTTATAATTAAAATACTGAGAGATGACTACTTTTTAACAAAAAAAAATCTGGCGGCGAGATAGCCAAAAAACAAGGCGCGGCGAGTTGGCCGCGGCGAGTTGGCCGCGGCGAGTTAGACGGCGGCGAGATAGCGCCGCGGCGAGTTGGCCCCCCGGCGAGTTTCTCGCGGCGAGATGGCCGCGGCGAGTTGGCCGCGGCGAAGTGACCCCGACCCTCAAAAATGTCAGTGATCGTTGTAAATTTGAATTAGCGCGCAATAATTTACGCCAATTACGCTATTTGGCGTTACGAGCAATTTTGTCTAACACTGGGCTTGGCCCATACTTTTGGTCTCCGAAGAAACAATTTTTTTCATAAGAAAAAGTTGTTTTCTCTTTCTCTACCACAAAATATGCAAAAATGAGTTTTTTGGATTTTAATTTTCAACTGAAAAAATTAGTTTTACTAAAAGATTGTCGTCTATATTTATTCAAACTCTTCAGATAAAATTTGATCATAAACCTTGAGAAAATTTATTTTTCTTTTTAAAAAAAATTTAAGGTTTAAGAATTCAATTAATTTTGCTTTCGCCGCATTTTATGCCAAATTCCTTTTTCCATTTTCAGAATGTGTTTCCATCAATTCTTAACTCTTTCATCCTATTTTTCTAATATTTCCCCCTTTTCTTAGCTTCTCTTATCACATGAAATTAATGAATAATTTCCGTTTCTGATCTAACCGCAATTCATTAATTTTGATTAAAACAGATGTTCTCCAAATTATCGGATGAAAGATTTGGCTGTACTTTTGGTGTGCGGACATTTCACCAACTGGACATCTCACCAACTGACACTTCGCCAACTGGACATCTCGCCAACTAAGCCCCAAATTCGAACGTTTCGTCAACTCACGCAAAAATACATTTCGCCAACTAAGCCAAATTAGGACGTTTCGCCCGCCAACTGATATTTCGCCAATTCAATTAAAATAATTTCTTAGTCATATTCATTATTGATTTAATGATAATAATAATTATATAAATGTGTATCTGCTCTCTTAACAATTCAGAGCAGTGACTTTTCTATTACGGTACGACGCCATATCGCCAACTGGACATTTCGCCAATTAACGATAATTCTGACATTTCGCCAATTGACATTTCGCGAACTGAACACCTTGCCAACTGACATTTTGCCAACTGGGTATCTCGCCAAATGAAAAAGGCACCAAAAGGCAAAAAAGGCACCAAAATTACGTGCCCGGCATAAGGCACCAAAATTGCAAAAAAAAAAGCAAAAAAAGGCACCAAAAAGTTCAAGCTATAAGCTTCAAACCAAGTTAAAAACTCGTTTTTCATGCGTATTAGGCCATAGCAAGTTAGCAAAAAAAGCACATGCCTCAAAATCCGGGCCCTATTTATTATCACCAAAAAAAACCTAAAACCGGGGGGGGGGGTTTGCACCTATTTTGACATTTTCGATCTTTAGCACTATTTTGGATTTCATAGCAAAAATGCAATAAAAACGAAAATACATCCCTAAGAATCGATCCCAAAAAAAAAATATATATACCCCTAAAAATTGACCAAAATTTCAGAAAATATTCCCGTAAGAAATGAAAAAAATTTTTCCCAATTCGTCCCCAAAATTTATTTATTTTCATGACAAGTTGCAATTGTAAGGGCGAAATTAATAAAACATTAGTCAGTTTTAGAATTTTTAGTTTCAAAAACAATTGATAAAAGGCGAAAAGTTCATTAGAGTAAATAACAACAAATATAAAACAACATTTGGTCATTGAGACTAAAAGGAAAACTAAGAAAGTTTATGAATTTTTTGTTTTTTCCATTTGCTTAGGTTGGGCAAAGAGATTTTCAATGACCGCGCAATTTCTGTGTCACTTAAGGAGGAATTGTCTTTCTTCATTTTGTAATAAATTGACATTTTGCTCATTTTTTCTTCATTCGAATACGCATTTTGTCATTAAATTAAAAATTTAAAAAACTAAAAACAAAATAATTTACTTTTTGTCATTTCAATGCCAAATTCCTTTCTCCATTTTCTTAATGTTGTTTTACGGTGTACCGACTTTTGCACCGCAGACATTTGCGCCGCCCAGTAAAAATGGACATTTGCTCTGCCCCAAAAACCCATTTGCAATTCTCTAATTGAAGACCCATGCCTTCTATACACAGCGTCCGCGAAATGAGCTCCTGTACCAAAAAAGATTTATGTGTGTGACGAAATGTTTTTTGTAAGATAGTAAAAGGATAAAGGACGGAGGTTCGAATCCGTTGTGCAACATGAATATTTTTATTTATTTTTGTCCAAAAATTAAAAAATGAGGATTTTTGAAAATTTTTGCAAACAAAATTGGACAATCTTGGTATCATTACGAAAGCTCTTGATGAGAAGATTTTTATAAGCAAATGCTAAGCAATTTGACGATTTAGAAAAAAGATAAGGGCGTTTAAAAATTTGTTTTATGAATAACTTTTTAGCTAACCCACTTTTTACTCCTAAAAAGCCTCCAATTTTCTTCATAATTTTTTTTCTATCGATATGCAAAATTTGGTGTGGATTTAACGTGAATTAAACGTCACGAAGTAAAAGTTGTATTTCCTAATAATGAAAATATTAGATAGTATGCCAAAAGGAGAGAAAAATTAGAGAAAAAAATATTGTTTTTTTCTCTGCATTCTCTATTATTGGTACACATCTCGTTTTTTCGGACGGTGTGTAGACATTGACCATTCTTGGCATAATTTGTTAATAAATTGAACTCAAAAAAAAAAATTTCCTTTGGCGCCGATAGGCGCCAAAGGATGAAAATTTCGTTGAAATTAAAAAGTTCAATTTTCCTTGAGTAAGCAGGAAAATTTAATATACTTAGGGTGGAACATAATTTTTGATACCCAAATTTTTTTTATTAAAAATTTTTTTTAATTTCAACAAAACACAATCATGATTCAAAATACCCGCCATTATTATCAATAATATGTTGCCATTATTCTGGCAAGAGATCAATACCAATGGAAAAGTATTTAGGGAGTTAGAGTTAAGTAAGTAAAAATGACCATTTTAGAGGTAGGTATTTTTGATGGCTGATTTAAAGAAAAATAAAAGAGATACAGAGCCAGTGAAATAGTGATTAAATAGAGCAAAGTTAGGACATAAGAACACAAAAAATAAAATTTTAATTACAAAAATTGAATTATTAAAGAGCCGAGACTGAAATTGGTCTCCAAAAACGGCATTTTTCAAGACCACCAAGTAACATAATGTTTTAAAAGTGGTTTAGGAAATTCTGAATTTAATTAAACAAGGCAAATCGGGTATGTTGAGTTCGAATATGGTCTTAGATTTGGTCTCTGGGATCGCAACAAACCTGTACAGCTCGAACTTCATGCATGGAGTTGGAGCAGTACAAGCTCAGGTTGAAAAGATAGGTCCCATTTAAGGCCATATTCGGATTCTACTGGTCTAAATTGTATAGAAAAACTAAGATTTTGTTATATCAGCTTTGGTTTTTGACCATAAAAAATTCGAGAAAAATTAGTGGGCCAATTTTCAATTTTGGCATGGTCGGGAAAAAAGGCAGAAAAATCTATCAATCAAATAAAAAGTGAAACGATAGTAAGATATAAAAGAGGACACCATGAAGAACAAAATAAAAAAGAATCATTTAAATAGGCGCAGAAATAACTGAGTTATGAATTTTTAAAAATTGGAAAAAATTTGGGTATCAAAAATTATGTTCCACCCTAAGTATTTTAAAATATTTATAAAATATACTAAAGAAAATAAAAATTTCTCTGAAAATCTTAATTTTTTTTGGTGAATATTTGGAAGAAGTGATTTATCGCCCTTCTGATGACTTTTATTTACGAAAAAATAAATAAAATAAAATAAAAAAAAATCATAAAAATTTTACCCAGATTTAAAAAAGATCGGTAACGAAACTCATAAATACCGACTGATCCCTTAATTTTTTTATCTTTTGTGTATGGGCTAATGATTCAATATTTTTCAAATTTATTCTGTAATAACGAATAGATAAAAGGCGAAAAATAGAGTAAATAACAACAAATATAAAACAACATTTGGTCATTGAGAGTAAAAAGAAATTAAGAAAATTTACGATAATTTTTGTTTTTTCCATTTGCTTAGGGTGGGTAAAGAGATTTTCAAAGACCGCGCAATTTCTGTGTCACTTAAGGAGGAATTTTCTTTCTTCATTAAAGAATTAAAAATAAAATAATTTACTTTTGTTCATTTCAAAACAACATATGATCAACAAAATTCACTAAAAATGAAAAGTTTAGGGATTTTTTTGTGTTTTCCATGCTTTCAGAGTGGCTAAAGAGATTTTCAAAAATCCAGCAATTTTCTTGTCGCTCAAAGACGGATTTGCCTTCTTCATTTTATAATAAATATTCAATTTGGCTGTTTTTTCTTCATTTGAATGAAATCCTAAAAATAATATAATTAAAATTTTAAAATAAAATAAAATAATTTACTTTTTCTCATTTCAATGCCAAATTCCTTTTTCCATTTTCGGAATACTGTTTTACCAATGCCCAACTCTTTCGCAATTTGCTTCTGTTTTCCTTTTTTAGAAATTCGTTTAATAAATTCCTGCTTTTTCTTTGCATAATAATTCTTTCCATAAATTTTTCTTTGATTTAATTTTAATTCTTTTTTCCATTCGTAAATTTTTGTTCGGCCAATTCCCAATTTTTTGGCAATTTTTTCTTCAATTTTATTCCAAATTTTTTTCGAATATTTCCCCGTTTTCTTAATTCCTTCTTTTGTTGCGTGAAATTTATGAACAATTTCGATTTTTTGTTGGTCATTCAATTGGTTGTTGTTCTGATTACTTTCAATGGAAACAGCAGAATTTAATTCATTTTCATTTTGCCAATTCGAATTTTGATCACTTTGATCAGTTTCATTTGCTTCCATTTTTTCATTTTCCCATTTTTGGCCAAATATTTCGGCAAAACTTGGCCGAATTTTTTCATTCTTTTTGCACAAATTATCGTCAACTGATAAAGTTTCGTCGAATAAATTAATAATTAAAAATATTACAAAATTCAATTTATAGATTTTCATTTCCTAAAAAATATAAAAATAATAATAAATTTGTTTTACATTTTTATTAATGAAGTGGTGACATAAAAAAATTTATAAATTCTACAATTATATGAAAATATGATTTAAACACAATATTACGTGGAAAATTTTTATTATATGATTATAATTATTTAACATTGGTAAAATATTGGTTTTAAAAAATTGTGTAATATAGAAAAAATAAAGTAAAATAAAATTTTTGGGGTCGGATTTCCGATTAAATTTCCTAAATTTTCCTTATTTAAATTTGAGTGAAGAGAAAAAATCAGTGTAAAATTGAGCAAAAAAAAAAATCTGAAAGTGTTGGGCATAGATCAGACTAATTTTTATTTTTTCTTGCTATTTTATGAATTAAAATTTTAGCTTTACCAAAACAAATTTATTACGACAAATGCAAGAAACCAGAAGCAAGCATTTGAAAATATTCGCTTTTCAATTGTGTTAAAAATGAAAATTACAGCTATTAAAAGAAACTCTGGTAAGTTAATTTAAAAAATGCCAAGCAATTCGAATTGTTCTTTCTTTTATTTGTTTTTAAACGATCAAAATCAAATTAAAACGAAATAAATAAAACATGCGAATTGTAAAAAGAATTGAAAATGAAAACAACATGTAAGGTAAATAGAGAATTAAGTAAATTAAAATGGTTAAAGCAAAAGTAAATGGCGAAAGAGCGGTTTAAAAAGTTCAATTTAAAGCAAAACCTTTGAAAATAACGGAATGAATCGATGCGAAATATGGCAAGGAGAAAAAAAGGCGATCAGAAAATGAATCGGATGTGGAAACAGATTCGATCAAAATGTGTGTGAGCGGATTTTGAAGGGAATGAGCCGAGCTGATAAGAAAACGAATGGACAGAGTGATTTCGAAGTGATGGAAAATGTTTTGGCAAAATGATCAGAAACTGAAGTCTACCAAAATGTATGCGAGATGGTGAAGTGATCGGAAGAAAAGGCGGCGTAGAGCCGAAATAAACAAAAGATTGATCGGAATAAATAATAAAAGAAATGGCAGAGTGATTTCGAGGTGAAGGAAAATGTTTAGCAAAAAGGTGAGATCAGAGAATGAATGAGTGGACAAAATTTTTTGGTGATAAATGGCAACGGGCGGAATGCCAAATTCAAAATGGCCGAGGACCGAGGACATAAGCAAAAAACGATCGGAGAATGCGTGGGAGATGGAAAATGATTCGATCAAAATATGCATTTGAGATTGAAAATGGATCGGAAGAAAGGCGACTGATTTTGAAGGGATTGAGCCGAAAAACAAAAGATTGATCGGTAAACGATTGGCCAGGGCGATTTCGAAGTGATGGAAAATGTTTTGAAAAAATGATCAGAAACTGAACTAGGCCAAAATATTTATGTAAGATTATGAATTGATCGGAAGAAAAATCGGATGATTTTAAAAAGATTGAGCCGAAAAACCAAAAGACAAAAGAATGGACGGAGTGTTTCGGGGTTTAACAAAATTATGTAATCAGAGAATGAGTGGACGAGACGATTTTTGGGGATAAATGGCAATGGACGGAATGCCAAAACTCAAAATGGCGGAGGCCCGCGGATGTAATGCAACATGAGGGCAATGCGGAAAGGGCCGAATTGGTTGTACAGCAAACAGCAAACGACCGAAACGATGATGAGCAACCCCAATTGAAGACGCCAGTGGCCAATGACTTGGCCATTTGTTTGTGTGCTAAATAATTAATTTGAAAATTGAAAATTTAAATGAATTGCCGAACCCCGTTTCGTTTAATTCTTTGATGTCCGTCTGACTCCTAAACGATTATAATGTTACTTTATAAAGCATGTTAAACAAATAATTGTAAAACAAATGTAAATAAAATTGTAATTAATTGTCCAACCCAATGTCGGTGAACTCTCTGGGGTCCGTTTGACTGCTAAACAATTTGATATTTATTTTCTTACAAAAGTTTTATTAATATATTCAATTAATCTTAAAATAACAATCGAAATTAATTGTACTACCCCGTCTCGGCGAATTCTTCGAGATGGTTGTGCTCAGTGCTAAATATTTGAAAATTATAACATTATTAAGAAAATTAAATCGGGTATATATTAAAAATGTACTTATACTTTTTGTCACTCGCCTCCTGAAATTTTTTATAATAATTTTTTCTACGGTAATTTTATGCGCTGACTTTTTAAAAATTGAATTTCGACTTTTCGTTGAATTCGGGTCCGGGATTCGGAATTGACCAAAAATGTTCAACGCATAAATGAACTTGAAAAAATTTTTTAAAAAATTTCAGAGGATGACAAATGATAACTGAATTTTAATTGACATTATGAATTCGTTTGTCCAACCCAGTTTCAGTGTATTCCTTGGTGTTCGTTTGAGTGCTAAAAAATAGAAAAAATATTACATTTCTTAAGAAAATATTATTAATATGATGTTAAATAAATAAAGTTTGAAAATAAAAAATAAAGATTAATTGCTCCACCCGATCAAATGAGTCGTTTGGTGGAGAAGGCAAATGTGGCAATCCCGTTTCTTTTTGCTCTCCATAAGCTCGTAATCTAACCGTTTGACTTCCATTTCCTGTGTCAAATATTTTGGATTTTACAAATTATTTATTATGCCCAATTAAATTTTTAGTCTAATCCCGTCCATCCATTGTAAAAGCCCCGTCGAATTTCACCCCAAAATACATGTGAATTCCTTCAGAAAAACTTACGGCATCCCACAAATGGTGGGCTAAATTTTGTTCCTCCTCGCTTTTCTGCCAATTGCGATGATCAGTCAGCCCGGCCAGTTCGATTTCGTATTCCTCCACCATTTTTTGGTGCTTATCCTTGAGCATGAATTGTTCGGACATGGCATTGACCTCAAAATATTTTTGTATTAAAATTTTAAATAATATTTTAAAAAACCTACAATTTTTCGTAGTGCGCCGACTTCATTTTCCAGTTCCAATATTTTTTGTCCTTGTTGTGCCAACTTCTCTTCTTGTTCCAACAGTTTCTTTTCCTAAAAAATGACCAACTTTTGGAATTGATTTAAATTAGAAAATTAACGGACCAAAAGGGCAGAATTTAAAAAAATATAATAATTATATTAAAATAAGATTCTCAAACAAATTTAAGTTTTCACTAAATTTGTGTTTAAATGTTGATGATTTTCTTTAAATTTTGGTGCATATTTCCAGCACCTTTTCCTCTAGCTGCTGTTTTAGCCGTTTGATCTCCGCGGCCTGCCGTTTGATCTCCGCGGCCTGCCGTTTGATCTCAGCGTCCTGAAAAAGTGGGACACAATCAGTGTATTAAGTAAAGAATATTTAACAGTTTCCCTTCAGATTTTGCCCGCATTTCCAATTTTTTGGTGGTATATTTTTAATAGCTTATTTTTGAATATTTTCTTAAGCAAATTAAGTTTGAGATTATACAATGGCCGACATTAAAGCTATTATTAATCGCCTATCTGCAATTGAGAAACTAATTTCAACAAACAACAACAACACATTGGCGACCGAAATGACTGCGCAGTTCAGCGCCATCGCGGACCGCCTCGGCGAAATTGAGCGCAAATTAAACAACAACAACAATGGAATTGGCAGTGCGGAGGATAAGGAGCGAAAAAGGAGCCTCGTGCTCATTGGTCTTCCGGAATCAGAGGAGGAAGTGCCATCGCTGCGAGCGAAGGATGACGCGAAAACCGTGGAGGAAGTGTTGGACCGTTTGGACGTGGAAGTGTGCCCGCAAATGGTCTACAGGATGGGCAGGAGGAGTGACGAAAAGAGGAAGGGGCCGCGCTTGGTTAAGGTGGTCCTGCCGGCGTCCACCTTCCAACGCTTTGTGATGATGCAGTGGGGGCGTCGTCGGACGGAGCTGAAGAAGAGGGCTGGTTGGGAGCGTCTTCTGGTCAGGCCATCCCTGACGAAGGAGGAGCTGGAAATTGAACGTGAACAGCGCCAAAAGAAGTGGATGGAATTTGGACAGAAGAAAACGGATGAAAACATCACGACGCGACGCGGAGGCAATGAAAAAAACTTTTGAGGTCACCTCCTTTTTTAAATTGTTTTTATTTTAATGCAAGAAGTTTGGTTAACAAATTGGACAAGTTAAGGTTTTTGTTATTAGAAAATAAGTTTAAAATCATAGCTGTATCTGAGAGTTGGTTGAGTAACAAAATAGAAAACCCCCAAATTTTGGAAAATCTCCCCTATTCCATAATAAGATCAGATAGACCAAACAAAAAAGGAGGCGGTGTTGCTTTAATAATATCGAATTTAATTCCTTTTGAAATTGTCAAAACTACAAAAAACAAAAATTCCGATATTCTTTGTGTTGACCTATTCTCACCTCTTAACCACACAAAAACACGTTTTATTTTGATTTATAGACCCACTTCACATGAAAAACAAGAAGATTTCGAAAAATTGGTCGAACAACTCTCTGGTTTAATCTCGGCTTCCGAAAAATGCATTTTGTTGGGTGATTTCAATTTTCCTCTTTTAAAAGCAAAAGACTTTAGCATCCAAAATTTCGAAAAAAGAGACAATCACCTTGAATCATTTTTCATTTCCTTTTTAGAGGGATTTAAACTAAGATTAATGGTAAACTCTCCTACACGGGGCAATAATCTATTAGATTTATTATTTACAAACAATGAAAATCTGTTGAATAATGTTAAAGTTGGACCTCCATTCGGGAATAGTGATCATAATGCAATTCAATTCAGCATAAATTTACAGGTTAATAGTGATGCCTCTAAAAAATTTTATAACTTCAAAAAAGCAAATTATTTGGAAATAAATGCCATACTCTCAATGGTTGATTGGAATTTATTTTTTTCTGATTGCCCGGACATAGAGCTTATTTAGCAAAAATTTATGTTTTTCCTAAATAATTTGATAAGGAATTATGTTCCCATACAAACAACGAAAAAAGTTGAAAAACTACCAGAACATATTTTGAAACTAATCATCTATCGTAAACAGCTTTGGAAGGATATTCACAAAGACCATATAAAAATAAAATTCTTAGAAGTTTCGAAAAAATCGATGTAGAAATAAATAAATTTTATAAAAATCGCGAAAATAAGTTTTTGCGGACCTTGGACTCTAAAAAACGTTTCCAATTTATAAATTCTTTCCTTAAGACTAAAAATACTATGATACCTGCATTTACTGATAAAAATGGTCTAATCCTCTTCTCTGATAAAGAAAAGTCGAATGCATTAGCGCAACAATTTTTTTCCGTTTTTACAGATCAAAATCTAGAACAATTTCAATGCATAGAAAATCCTGAAAAAAATATCGAATATTTTAACATAACTCCATATGAAATTTATTTTTCTATTAGTTTGTTTCCCTGAATAAAGCCATTTATAGCCGAAAAATGCATAATTTCTAAATTTTAACTTTCAAATTTTTGTTCGAATTCGGGTCCTGGGTTCGAAATAGATCTTATCGAGTGTCAGATTCGTGTTCAGCGTGCTTGAAAACCCCATAGAAATTTGTTTTTGACTTTTTAAAAAAGTTTTGAAAAAGGTGTCATACCATCTAAACTATTACCAAAGTTTTTTGTCAAAAAAAATTGATTCAAATTAATGCGACAAATAAAATAATTATGATTATAAAATTTTGCCAAAAATAATAGAAAAAATAAAGTAATCGTGAAACTGTATTTCTCATTTTTGGTTGCTGTTTATTTATCAATATTTGCTTAAAAACTTTAATAAATACACTAAATCTACTAAAGAATGGAAACTTAAAAATTCCTATTTTTAAAATTATCGTCAATAATATAAATCGTTCATGGTTTTTGTGATAATTAATGGATTTTGAACCATGGATATTTCGGAAGAGAACAAAATATGTCTAAATTAGCAGGGTTTTTCGACACTTTCTATTCTCTTCCATTTTAAATCTATATCTGTTTTGTGAAGAAAAAATTTGGGGTCGGAATTCCGATTTCTAAAACGTTGGAATTCCGAGTTCCGAAATTTTTGAAAAAAATTTTTGTGAATTTTTTAGAAATTACACTGAAATTTTCAAAAATTTTCCCTGTGGCGTTTATTGGCACTGTCCCGACTCTAAAAACAACCTTAATTTTTTAAAAAACGATACAAGAGAGAGTGTTATGAGACTTGGATGAA
>CP049710.1:943914-968493 GCA_004148225.2 Heterodera glycines | reverse complement strand
AGGGTTTATCCTCATTTGGGGGTTTTTGGAAATCCCAATAAAATTTACATTTTGGCAAATTTATAATAAGCCGGATTCCATAACATTAGAACTATTTACTTCACGGTAATTAGGTAATTTATTTAGGGTGATGTAACATTAAACCCAAAATGACGAGACGGGGCCATGGAAATTGAACCAAGACGGGCTGTCGGGGGACCTGGGCTCGGCGGTGGTATTCCCGAAAAATAAAGGCCCAGGCGGTCCAGTAACGGGCCCGGCGGGGACGTTTCCATTTGTGATGTTGATGTATTTGTTTGTTTCACCAATAATTATTATAATAATTGTTTGTGTAAAAAGAATAATAATGTTTCACATTTTCAAGCAAAATTAAATTGGCCCCTGCTGTTCGAGTCGAGACTGACAAGCTCTCGAGCACCCATCCCATTCAATTCCATCCAATTCTTTCATTCGGTGCCATTGCAAACACTCCCTCCCCCAAATGGACGACCAATCGCTTGACCATTCTGCTGGTGATCTGAAAGCGCAATATCGCCGTCTGAAGAAGGAAAGTGCCGAACAGGATGAGCGGATTAGCCAGCTTTATGAAAAGAAATTGAAACAGGAGAAGCAATTGGCGGAACAAGATGAGAGATTGGCTCGGCTGAGAAGCAACTCTGAGTTTCAGGTGGAGGAAAAGGGGTCGGAATGCACGAATAATGGCACAATGTGCCAAAAATGGGCTCAGTTTATGTGACTAAACCGGCTCTAATGCACTTTATGATTCCAATCGACTTTTATGAGTCAAATTAATTGACAATACCTGGTTTTTATACAATTACTTTGTTCATGTTTGAACAAAAACCCTATCTTTTTGGTAGCATTCGAAAGCACAAAGTCTAAATTATATAATAATACGAGAAAACAATATAATTCTAACATTTAAAGAAAGTTACAAACCAAAATAATCAACAATTACTTAATTAATCAGATCTTTTTTCGTAATTGCCTAAACGTTGAGGTTTTATATATTTTAGCTTCGTTAGACTTTGTGCTTTCGAATGCTACCAAAAAGATAGGGTTTGCTCAAACATGAACAAATTTATTATATAAAAACCAACCAGGTATTGTCAATTAATTGGACTCATAAAAGTCGATGTAATCATAAAGTTCACTAGAGCCACTAAACCGTGGTAAACTGTACTGTAATTGGAAAGTACCGACGAAAATACCTACTAAATTGCTTTAAAAATTCAATACATAATTGAAATAAACCCTAAAAAATAAATTTAATTCAGTTTTTTTTATTTCATAGCTATTTTTAAATGAACCTTATAAAGATAAAAAATTCCGATATTATATGATAGGGTTGTGATTTTTCCTGGAAAACCTTGGAACGACTACTCACTATTTTGTTCTGTTACATTTTCGGCTCCCGTTTAAACCTAAAAATTTATTTCGTTTTTTAAATTTTTGTAAAAAAGCGTTTTTATTATCTCGTATTAAAAACCTTTCATTTTAAGCTTCGGATTATACCAAGAATGTAATTTTGGGAAAACATGGAAAAAGTTATGACCTTTGGTTGGACGCCTAAAATACAATCAGGCGCCTAATAAAGTCCATGAGAAGCCAATTTTTGCCGAAAATCAAAAAACCATTTATAAGGGTTTTTTTAATATTCTATCAAAAGGCCAAAATTACCATTATGCCACAAAAATTGCATTTTTTGCTTAAAAGTTAAAGCCTTCAAATTAATAAAGGCTAAGGAGTTTTTTCAAAAGTTTTATTGGTGTTTTTTTTGGTAGCCCCTGCAGATCACATCAAATGTGGTTTTTGTGATCAATTTTTGGCTCAATAATAAAATTTATTTGAATAAATAATGCTTTCCGCTTTTTATTGTGAAAGGAAAAGATGTCAAATAGTATATTTGAAAATTTTCAAGGGAAAAAATGATCTTTTGCTCCTCGGAAGCCCAATTTTCTTTTTCAAAAAAAAAACTCAAGGCTAAGGCAGTGTCGAAAGGCACCGCAGGGGAAATATTGAAAATTCGAATAGAATTGAATGTTTATCCAAGATTGTTCGGTATCAGGTTTTTGAATTTATTTGGAGTACGGAGGAAGAAAAAGGAAACTTTTTAAATTAATGTTTTTTTCTATCCATGGGAAATGGTCATTTAAAAAAGAATTGCTACACGCAAATGTTAAATGTTCATCAAAAAGTGGGGGAGGATTGTTAATCCCCGGCATGCACTGCTGGGAAAATGGCATTTCCTAGCAATTTTGACATTTTTCGTCCAATTTTCAAATTCAAATCGTCCTTCTCCGTCTCCTGCGTATTCCCTCATTACCTTTTTTCGAATTTTCTTTCATTTTTTGAGCATTTTTCCTAATGACATTGGATAATTGAACTAAAACTTCTAGGGATAAAAATTAAATCATTTTATTTTAAAATAATTCATTCAAATTTGAGGTTTTTCGGAGTTGTTCAATAAACTTATGAATTGAATTTTTGTTTTTTCGGGCCTTTCGGTTAAGGCTTTAGAACCTTTAAAACCTGCCAAAGAGACATTTTTGAGGGATTTTGGCAGTTTTTTGTAATTTAATTG
Source organism: Heterodera glycines (assembly GCA_004148225.2). Taxonomy (NCBI): domain Eukaryota; kingdom Metazoa; phylum Nematoda; class Chromadorea; order Rhabditida; family Heteroderidae; genus Heterodera; species Heterodera glycines. The sequence goes on along the minus strand of CP049710.1, from coordinate 965,909 downwards.
AATTTTTTCAATTTTATAGTGAAATACAATTTGTAAAATGCCTTCAGATTCAAAATCAATTCATTTAATTTGATTGAAAATTAATGAGTTCAAAATTGCCGTTATTCACATTTTTTACTTTTTTAGCCTCTTATTTCCCAAAAATGGAGAAACAACAAAATGTCGATGAATGCGAACAGTTGAAACATGATAAGAGAAAGAAAGAACAACATATTCTGTACCTTGAGGAAGAGGGCGCAAAGAAAGACGAAATCTTGGCCAAACGGGAGAACCAAATTAAAAAATTACAAAAGGAATCCACAAAAAAGGTGGAAAACTGAGAGGGAGGCGGGGAGCAGGGGGTATCGAGTTAACAGCCAAATTACTAAGGGTGTCTGTACAAGCAAGCCATGGAAATTGAGATTTTTTTGATTTTTCTTGCTATTTAAATTTTCCCCAAAAATTTCATTTTTGGTCAATTTTGAAGTTATAGCAAAAATTCAAAAAATAAGAATTTATTAGCGATTTAAAATTATGCAAATTTATTGAAATATTGGGAAATGTTGAGCTAAATCTGAAGGGAAAAAATGCAAATTATTTTTAATTAAGCCACTAATTGTGCCACTTATTCAGGACGACGAGATCAAACGGCAAGCCGAGGAGATCAAACTGCTAAAACAGGAACTAGAGGAAAAGGTGCCGAAATAAGCATCAAAATTTAAAGAAAATCATCAACATTTAACCAAAATTTTTGTGAAAATATTGATTCTCCACATAAAATTGTCAGCAAAATCTGAAGGGAAACTGTTAAATATTCTTTACTTAATACACTGATTGTGTCCCATTTTTTCAGGCCGCGGAGATCAAACGGCAGGCCGCGGAGATCAAACGGCAGGCCGCGGAGATCAAACGGCAGGCCGCGGAGATCAAACGGCAGGCCGCGGAGATCAAACTGCTAAAACAGCAGCTAGAGGAAAAGGTGCTGGAAATATGCACCAAAATTTAAAGAAAATCATCAACATTTAAACCCAAATTTAGGAAAAGAAACTGTTGGAACTGGAAAATGAAGTCGGCGCACTACGAAAAATTGTAGGTTTTTTAAAATATTATTTAAAATTTTAATACAAAAATATTTTGAGGTCAATGCCATGTCCGAACAATTCATGCCCAAGGATAAGCACCAAAAAATGGTGGAGGAATACGAAATCGAACTGGCCGGGCTCTCCGATCAGCGCAGTTGGCAAAAAAGCGAGGAGGAACAAAATTTAGCGCACCATTTGTGGGATGCCGTAAGTTTTTCTGAAGGAATTCACATGTATTTTGGGGTGAAATTCGACGGGGCTTTTACAATGGATGGACGGGATAGACTAAAAATTTAATTGGTCTAAAAATATTTGACACAGGAAATGGAAATCAAACGGTTGGATTACGAAATGACGGAACAGAAAAAGAAACGGGATTGCCACATTTGCCTTCTCCACCAAACGACTCATTTGATCGGGTGGAGCAATTAATTCTTTATTTTTTTGAAATTTTATTTGTTTAACATCATATTAATTATATTTTCGTAAGAATGTAATATTTTTTTCATTTTTAGCCCTCAAACGGAAACAAGAGAATTCGCCGACGCAGGGTTGGACAAATTAATTATAATATCAGTTAATTCAGTTATTTTTGCTCACCCTCTGAATTTTTTTTGAATAATTTTTTATAAGTTCATTTTATGCGCTGAACACGAATTGAAGAATTATTTTTAGGCATTTCCGAATCCCGGACCCGAATTAGAACAAAAAATCGAAATTCATTTTAAAAAGTCAGCGCTTAAAATTACCATAGAAAAAATTATTAAGAAAAATTTCAGGAGGCGGGTAAAAAGTATTAGTAAATGTTTAATATTATTTATTTAATTTTCTTAATAATGTTATAATTTAAATTTTTAGCACACAGCACAACCAACCCGAAGAATTCGCCGAGACGGGGTAGTACAATTAATTTCGATTATTATTTTAAGATTAATTGAATATATTAATAAAACTTTTGTAAGAAAATAAATATCAAATTGTTTAGCAGTCAAACGGACCCCAGAGAGTTCACCGACATTGGGTTCGACAATTAATTTAAATTTTCAATTTTCAAATTAATTGTTTAGCACACAAACGAATGGCCAAGTCATTGGCCACTGGCGTCTTCAATTGGGGTTGCTCATCATCGTTTCGGTCGTTTGCTGTTTGCTGTACAACCAATTCGGCCCTTTCCGCATTGCCCTCATGTTGCATTACATCCGCGGGCCTCCGCCATTTTGAGTTTTGGCATTCCGTCCATTGCCATTTATCCCCAAAAATCGTCTCGTCCACTCATTCTCTGATTACATAATTTTGTTAAACCCCGAAACACTCCGTCCATTCTTTTGTCTTTTGGTTTTTCGGCTCAATCTTTTTAAAATCATCCGATTTTTCTTCCGATCAATTCATAATCTTACATAAATATTTTGGCCTAGTTCAGTTTCTGATCATTTTTTCAAAACCTTTTCCATCACATCGAAATCACTCTGCCCATTCGTTTCCTATCAATCTTTTGTTTTCGGCTCAATCCCTTCAAAATCCGCCGCCATCTCTTCAATCTCAAATACTTATTTTGACCGAATCATTTTCCATCTCCCACACACTCTGCGATCGTTTTTTTTGGTTTATGTCTACGGTCATCCGCCATTTTGAATTTGGCATTTCGCCCATTGCCATTTACCACCAAAAACGTCTCGTCCAATCATTCATTCTCTGATTATTTTGTTAAAAATTTACCCAAAATCACTCTGTCCATTCGTTTTCCGATCATTCTTTTTTTTTGTGGGCTCAATCTTTTCAAAATCCGCCTTATTTTCTTCCAATCTTTTTTCAATATCAAATACATATTTTGGTCGAATCATTTACCATCTCCCACGCATTCTGATCGCCTTGTATTTTTAAACCGCTTTTCGTTATTTAATTTTGCTTTAACCATTTTAATTCACTTATTCTCTATTTACATTAAATGTTGTTTTCTTTTTCAATTCTTTTTACAATTCTCATGTTTTATTATTTCATTTAATTTATTTTTGGTTTTTTACAATCAAATAAAATAAACAGCGAATTTGAGTTGCTTGGCATTTTAAAAAATGAACTTACTGGAATTTCTATTAAATAATGGTAATTTAGTATTCATGTTTCACACAATAGCATGAAAAATAAAAATAAGTCTGATCAATTACAATAACTTTTTTGTTCCACCCCAGAATTATGCTAAATAAATTTTTATCAGATTTTTATTGCACAATTTGCCTTCTGTAAAAGTGATTTTTGTTAAACATATTGGCTAATTGAATCCACAGAATTTAAACTCCTTCCTCAACCAGTTGAAATTAATATAATTTCGCAGTTTTTGATCATTTCCGGAAGAACAATTGACAACAGTTATTTAATAAGTAAAATTTAGGAATTTTAATATTTGCTTTTTCCATTTTGCTGCTTCTGATTTTTAAGAAATCCAGCAATTTGCTTTTTTTCTTTGTTTAAATGGAACCCAAAAATTTATAATTAAAAAGTAACAAAAATGAGAATTATTAAATTTTTCTAAATTTTATTCCAAGTTCCTGTTTCCATCGGCTGATTTTTTACAATGACAAAACCTTTCGCAAATTGCTTTTGTTTTTTTTTGACATTCTTTTAAACTCATCAATTCGTTCAAGAAAACAATAAAATCTCTTTGGGTGTGCTCTAATCACCATGATTTAGCTAGTTCAAAAAATTTGTAAAATAAATTCCTTTTTTTCTTTCAAAAAAGACTCTTGCGCCGTGGACATTTGCGCCGTGCCATTTGCGCCGCGACACTTGCGCCGCCTAACAAAAACGACATTTGCGCCGTACAGCGAAAAAAGACATTTGCGCTCTGATTAAAATAAATTTATGTGCTTTATAGAATAAGAATTGATAGATATTCATTATTAATTCCTTTTTCGAAGCCTTTCATGTCAATTCCATATTGAAGTGCACGTAATAATTGATCAAATCTTGATCATTTTGGTTTTCATTGGGACCATATGCGATAACAAGCCTTCGTATTGCCTGATCATTAAGCGGCGGATTTTAAGCGAAAAAAATAGGTAAATAAATAAGGGCATAAAAATTGCGAAATAATGCGAAAAATGGTAAAATAGGAGCGAAAATTTGAAAATCAGTGCGTTTTTTCAATGAAATTAAATTAAAATCGATGAAAATAACTTATTGAGAAAATTAATTACAAAGGAATTGAATTTCATTCTTTTTTCGAAGCAAAAAAATAATTGGGGTTTCTACAGAAAATTCTTTTTTTCAGTTTTTTGTTAGTTTGTATTCTTAATCATTTTTTCATATCTTTGATGGACCTATTCAATGTTAAGATTTTAATGGTTAAAAAATTGAATGTCAATCTTTGTGACTAGTAATTTTTTCGAATTTTCAATTAGTTATTTTTGTCGATGGCTTATAGTTTTAGTAAAACTTATTGATAATAGTGGAATTTTTATGAATATAATATTTTTGACAGCGCGGCGCAAAAGTCCATTTTTGCTGGGCGGCGCAAATATCCGCGGCGCAACTGTCTGCGGCGCAAATGGCGCGGCGCAAGTGTCGACTTTGCTGAGCGGCGCAAGTGTCCACTTTTGCTGTGCGGCGCAAATGGCGCGGCGCAAATGTCTCATCACGTCTGCAATCAAATTCTTTTATTATAAATCTCCGAAAAGAGAATGTCAGCGCGCGCCCATATATCAGAGCGGGTTTTTATTTAAAAATAATTTCCATTTAAGTATATTCATTTGAATTTGCAAATAATAAAATTTGGTATTTAACTTAATAAAAATGAGATTAATTTTTATTGCAAGAAAAGACAACAATTATTTTCTTTTGCACACTTTCATTATATCTATAAGCACTAAAACATTACAATAAGACAAAAGAGAACAGAGAGTTTTTATTTGATTCCACTTTTTATTCTCCAACATCAAAAGTCAATTGATTGTTTTATTTTCCATCCCAACCTTTGAAGCAAGTGATTTATTCTAAAAATAAATATTTTTCTAAAATTTCAATGTATAAATTACAAAAACATGCAAAATAAACATTTTCGCACTAGTGTTTTATTTCCCGTACTAAAATGGCGTAGGTCAAAAGGAACAGAAGAGGTGGCGATAAATATTAAGCTAAATAATTTTTCCTAAAATCTGAATTTTTTGGGCAGTAATTTATATGTCTAATAAAAAGAATTAATTCACAATCAAATGACCGGGGTCTCAGTTCATTTTTAATCGCTTTTCCTTCTTTTCTCGCGCATATTTTTTTACTCTTTTTCTCTAATTCTCTCTTCTCTCATATGGTGAATGCGCATCTCTCTGCCCTGGGGGGGACAAGATTTTTACCCCTATACTACTTATGAGAAAAAAATAGCATGAACAATTTAATTTTTCACTAAATTTATTGGCATGTATATAAAATTTTTAGACTCGATCATTGATTGTGGACATCCGAGTGTACGGATTTTTTGAGTGTAAGTGCCCAAATAAAGATTCATAAATTTTTGAAAAATATATATTTTTCCAAATTCGTTTGAAAATTAGAAAACTCTGCTGAATGCTTCTTCTTTTTTTGTCCTTTTCCATCTTTAAATATTAAGAAAGTATTCAATATTTTTTCCTCTGTCATATTATTATTATTATTTCAAAAAATTTCGTCAATTTTGAACAAAGTTATGGCCAAAAGTACACAAGCAACCAGGTTCCCTAAGATTTTTGGCCATGACTTTTTTGAAACTTAATGAAATTTTCTGAAATTTTGCAGGCTAGTAGAAAACACTTAGGGCTATCGACTGATAGCAAGAAAATAAAAAATATAAATAATTTATTTTTAAGGCTTCCGATTTATCAAAAACCGAAAAGATTGCAATTCTAAATTAGATCCGTTCTTTCTTTGGCATTCATTCCGCCAGTTTATGTTCGGCGCGCTTCAGCAATCATTATCAATAAAGCACAGAGAAATTTTAGAATACATATTAGGTGTAAATTCGTTGTTATAATTTCGCTTTTGGACATTAGGCCAAACATGCGAATTTAGGCGAAATGTTCAGTCGGCGAAATGTCAAATTTTAGGCGAGTTGGCGAAACGTCCGATTTTGGCTTAAACGTCCGTACATCTTTGCAAAATTTAACTCAGAATTTTTCCAAATTATTTTTAATCAGCACAAACGCGAAATTGTTCATAAATTTCATGCAATAAAGGAAGGAATTAAGAAAAAGGGAAAACATTAGCCAAAAATTTGGATTAAAATTGAAAGAAAAATTGCAAAAAAATTGGGAATTGGCCGAACAAAAATTTACGAATGGAAAAATAAATTTGGATTAAGCCGAAAAATAAAAATAAATCAAAAGAATTATTATGAAAAGAAAAAAATTTTAGAAAGAATTGATGAGATTAAAAGAATGTCCAAAAAAGGAAAAAAGAAGCAATTTACGATAGAGTTGGGCATTGGCGGAGTGACACTATAATTGGAAAAAGGAATTTGGCATTGAAATTGGCAAAAGTAAAATTAATTGGATAAAATTGTTAAATGTTGTTATTTTAGATGGAAATCGCTATTCAAATGAAGAAAAAAAGTGATTGATAATAATTATTATCAAATTAAAAGAACAAATCCGAAAATGAGTGCGAAAAAATTGCTAATTTATTGAAAATCACTAAACGAACCCTAAGAAAATGGAAACAGCAAATTATTATTGCTTAAACATAATTAGATGATTTTTGCGTTTCATTTTTATTTTTTATGGCTTCAATACCAAAAGTGATCAGAAAAGCGCTAATTTGTAAGTGAAATTGCAATAGACAATTTCTAAAAAATTCCCAAAAATTTTCAAAACGTTGTTTGGCCAAAACTTTCATTAAAAGGTACAAAAATATTAATAATTCAGAATTTTAGCAACTTTTTAGCATATTTGAAACCTTTCAATAAAAATGCTAAAAACAACAATTTTTCACTTTTATGTTCTAAATAGCCGAAATATTTTAGCCTTATATCGCAATAAATAAAGATAATTTCAATTGTATTTTAATTTGATCGACTTTCTCTTTCACAAATGTTTGTGTTTCCCATTATAGGACATTTTGTTTAAATTCCTCAATTCGTTCAACAAATTTTTTGATCATTTGAAGAGGTCATGATATTTCTTGAAGCGATGATTTTTCAAAACGAAAAACTAACCTAAAATTGCCAATTTTCAGAGAAGATTCAAAATGTCAAAATTTTTCCAAAGTAAGCATATTTTTATCAAAAAAATTGGATGAAAATCTCAAAAATTTCATTTTTATGAAAATCTGTTACAAATCGCACTAAAATTTGAGTTGTTATTCACAACATACAAAGTGCAGTTTTGAGATTTTTAAAAGAATAGTGAAAAATACGGGTGAATTTTTAAAAATATACATAATTAATTTAATTAAAAACCAAAAATTCAAAATTTTCTCGAAGCATCTCTTTAAAATTCAAAGTCATTTTTATAAACTAATTTAAAGAAATCTTTGCCAAGAATTTCTAATTAGCCAAATTTGCTTCATCGGAAGAGAGTCCAATTAATTGAAAAAGCATGAAAAAAGTTTTATGCTTGATTTGTTAAGTTTATGATGAAGTTTTTATATCCAACTTTTTGCATTATGCCCATATTTTCTTTCATATTTTGACTTTTCAAATTTTTTTTTTTATTATAACGGACCATCAGCAAAATTTGTCTTTTTACCACAAAATATCCGAAGGTTTTGCGAAAATTTATGAAATTTTCTCGCGATGTTTGTTTGAAATTTTAAATTTTCTTAAAATAGTAAAATTTGTGGCCAAATTAAGTAAAAATTATTTCGCTTTTTCTGTCGTTAAAAGCAAAGCCTCTGGATGTTTTAATTTAGAAATTACATTATTTTATTAATGATAATAATTAATTAATTAAGTAAAAAAATTGTGGACACCGAATTGCTTTGGCCCTTCAACAGTTATACACCAAGTGATAACAGATAACATGCTGAAAGTACCAAAGAAATACGATGTGCTCAATTTTCATTAGGAATTATTGGAAAAGAAATTAAATTGTTGAAATTTGGCGGAAATATTGATTAAATTTTATTAGGAGAAATATGTTTTTTTGGAATAATAATGGCCAATTTACGTGGAGTAGGCTCATTTAAAGGAAAACCGTAGTTTATTGGGCGGTGCCAATTCGCAGCCATTGCCCGCCCCCTGGGGCCATTGGAAAAATGGGGAGAGAGACGCAGAAAGGGGGTCACACTGTGGGGAGGCAGAGAAAAATTAAGAGGAGAGTAGAAGAGAGAGAGAGAGAGAGAGAGAGACAATGTGTGATAGAGACGAGAGATAACAGGGAAGAAGGGAGCAGAAAACAGAGAAAAGGGAAAGATGGGGAATGTGAGAGAGAGAAAGAAGGAGCGAATAGGGACGAAAGACAGAGGAGAGAGGGAGGAGGGTAGGGGGAGCCGGGAAAGGATCAGAGAGACGGAATGAGAAGAAAGACGGAAGGAGACATTGTTAGAGAGAGAGAGATAGAGAAAAGAGAGGAAGAGAGAGAGAGAGAAAGAGAGAGCTGAAAGAGCAAAACATTTTTATTTATGCACTTACAAATTATCTGCTGTTTTCACTGTTTTCTTTGGGTCATAAATTTACCGCTATACTTTTAGTGCTTATGAAACGGCATACTGATCTCTGATCAGGCAGAGAGGGAGAGAGATAAGTGGGGAGAGAATTAGAGATGAAGAGAGTTAGAGGGATAGAGTGCAAGAGCATAAACAAATAAAGAGATTTGGGGAGAGAATGAGAGATGAATAAGAAAGATGAGAGAGACATGGCAAAAGATAATGAGAAGCCAGAGAAAAGGAAATAAAAAGAGTTACTAAAAGATAGAAACTAAATTCATTAATCAGAAATATCGATGGAAATGCCAAATTCATTTTCTTTCCACCCTAATTGGATCTGATCATTACTGTTCGCCGGTGATTGATCATTGCAAGAGACGGGGGGAGAGAGAGGGCTGCATTGGCATTTGTGCCATTCATTCCAATTCATTCATTTTGGCCATTTGTTTGCACTTTTTCCCACCCCGAGGGGATCGATAGGTCGTCTCGGTCGGATCATTCATTTCCGTACCCCCCCCCCCCCGCCCTTTGTCCATCCGACACGAATAAATGCTCCGCCGGCGTTATCGCCCCGGGCAATCTGACGAAAATGAAAAAGTGGACGGGGGGCGAAGCAGATGATGATCATCATCAATGTTTATTTATGTTATTTGGGTAAAGAAAATGATTCTTTCATTCATTGTGCTTCGTTGACATATTTCTGCCCGGAACAATAAAAAAAGATTAGCATAAAATTGGTCCTTCCTCCGTTCCCCCCCTTTTTTCCCCTACAAATTTTGACACATTGCCAAAAACATAAATATTCCGCCAAAAAAAACTCTTCTCTTTGTGTTCGTTCTCTGATTTTGTCGGCATTGGAGGAATGGATTTGTAGCTTGCATCTCTTCTTTTGAGCAAATGGAAAGAAATAAAAATGTGAAAATTTTGTCCGAAAATAAGGGCTTTTGAAAACAATTTTTTTTTGATGGTTATGTGATAATTAAAATTGAAAAAATCTTAAAACCATGGATGGCGAAATGTTAAGCTTTTTCAGGTTTACCCCGAAGAGATATATTTAGGCAATCCTTAAATTTTTCAACAAAAAAAAATTATATTATAAATAAATTGGGAAATATCCCCTCCCCACACATTTGCGCCAAATTCTCGTCAGAGTAAATGCTTAAAAATATTTGGACAACGACAGAATTCGACAACAAAACTTTTAGCTGAAGCTTTGCTCAATTCTAATTACGCATCATTTATTAGTGCCTTCTTTTCGGCTCAAAACAAAACAATAATTTGAACCTTGGGTTAAATGAATCATAAAAAATTACTGAAAAAATATTTTAAAAAAACAATAAAAATGCTTAATGGCATTTTTCAAAAAAAAAAATTTAATATTTAAAAATATTTTTGAAAATGGCTAATAAATTGGGAACTGTCCTATTTGCTCACCACACATTTGCGCCAAATCCTTGTCAGAGTAAATGCTTAAAAATATTTGTACAACGACATAATTCGCCAATAAAATTCTGTTGAAGCATTAATCATTTTAATAATTTAACATTTATTCGTGTGCCTTCTTTTCGGCTGACATTTGAACATTGGATTGAACAAATGATAAAAAAAATTGCTGGAAATAAATCAAAAAACAATTAAAAATAATGCTCAAATTTGTGGGCTAGACATCGGCGAAGTTAGCGCATGTCTTAAAAACTGCCATTCCCCGGTTCTTCCGGCGGGGTTTGCCATATCCCCCGAAATATTTTTTCAAAGTTTCTTTTCGAAGATAATTAAGCGCTGAACACGAATTTATGTTTATTTGAGGCTATCACGTATTTTGCGTGAGTTACGTGAAAATTTATATGTAAAGTTTAAAATTTTTTATAATGTTCTTTTTCACATTTTCGTTGATCTCAATTTGTTTTTTTTTTAATTTTAATTTGTTACTAATAAATAATTCATTAATTACAAGGAAAACGCATTTTGTAATAGTTCGGTTTTTCGAACTCCGAACATGAACTCGAACAAAAAGTCGAAAGTACAAGTTTTTGAATCTCACATTTTTAGTCTAGAAATGGTTTACCTAAATGGTCTTTCATTGCATTAATGATAGATTTCGGTGTATTTTCGCAAATTACCCTAGAAAAGAAATTCTGAAAAAATATTTCTTGGACTTTGGCAAAACCAGGAAGAACTCAATCCCCTTCCCATTCTCATTTAAAGTGATCACTAAGTAGAAAATTATAAAAAAAAATGTTGAATGGAAAAATGAATTTGGCATAAAACGCAGCAAAAGTAATGCCTTTAAATTTTTAATATTTTTTTATAATTAATTTTATTAATATAAAAATAACGATACGATTTTCAAAAGGTTGTAACTGTTGAGTTGAGGTTGAGAACCGAACGAAAATCACTTTGTTACCGAAGAAAAAAGTCATTAAACGAATATTCAAAAAAGTAATTGTTAAAAAATGATCAGTTTTGTATACCTTATTAAGGGTCCACAAGTTTTCAAATTAATTGCCTTTCTAATAAAGCTTTCAGCACTTGAAAAGTGTCTGCCCAATTTGGCATTCCAAAAGGGAACAATTGGCATTTATGCTCAATGGCACAATTTGTGATATTCAACGCATTGGAAGGCCCCACTGCCAAATATACCCGGAAACCGATTAAGAGCGAGTCGACCGTAGGTTTTTTTAAATTTTTCTTTTTTTTCTTTTTTACTTTTTTTTCTAATAGATTTTTTTTTGATATTTTTTTATCGTTTTTTTTCTTTTAATAATTTTTTTTAAATGTTGTTTTCTTTTTCAATTCTTTTTACAATTCTCATGTTTTATTATTTCATTTAATTTATTTTTGGTTTTTTACAATCAAATAAAATAAACAGCGAATTTGAGTTGCTTGGCATTTTAAAAAATGAACTTACTGGAATTTCTATTAAATAATGGTAATTTAGTAGAATTTTTTTATTGCTTATTAAAGGATCAGCTAGTGAAATTTTTAAGTAAATGTTTATTATATTTCGAATTATTTTTATTTTTTTTTCATTTATTAGAGTTTTTATTTTATTATCAGAATTTTTGTTTTTCATTCAAAGGGAAAAAATTTAAATATTTTTTTTTTTAGTTTTCTAAACTAAATTTTCCTATTAAATAAAAAAGTATAATGAGAAAAGGTAATAAATAACCGAAGCTCTTCTTAAAAGTAAAAGAGAATTAAAAAAGGTAAACCAAAAGTTTTTTGGGTTAAATTTTATTGGTTCTTTTCTAAAAAATTAATTTTTTATTATATTGTATTACGTTTACAAAGAGTTTTTTTTTAGTTTAATTTTTGGTTATTTTTATGGTTTTGAAAACCATTTTTTTTATTTTTAAATTTTTAATCATTTTTTGTGTGTATAAAAAAAATGCTGGTCTGAAATATCTATAAAAAGTGATTTTATCTACAGGGAATTTTTTCTTTACTAATAAATAATACATAGGTTCGTAATAAATAAAATTATTTATTTTTATTTATTATGAAAATATTTTTGGAATAATATATCTAATGATGGTTGTGTTATTTTATAAGTTAGGAATTAAAAAATATATTTTTAAAAAAATATATTTTTTAATTTATTGGATTTTTTAAAAAAATCCACAAAAAAATAGTTAATAAAAACATATTTTTTTTATAAACTATTTTTTTTATATGAAAGAGACCATTTCTAATGAAATAGTATATTTTTTAGTATTTAAATTTGTCATTTTTAAGGTATTTTTTTGTTTTTTTATTTTATTTGAAGAATTTATTTTTTGGGTAAATAAGGTCAGAGGAAAACTTTTTTTTATCCATGGAATACCGCGAGAAAGTCGCGCGCGAATTAAGAAAAAAAATGCCGTTTCTATCCGACGAATTGCCAGAACCAAAAGGCGCGGGATGTTCTGTGAGTGGGGCATGCGCCGATTTCACCGGTTTCATCAGCGCCCAAGAATTGCGTCCGTTTTCCCTGATCTCAATCCAATGGATTTTTCTGTCTCGGCAATTTTGATTATTTTTCGTCATTTTTTATTCAAATTTATCTCTGGGGCCTTTCAGAAGAATTAGGAACGACAGAGACAAACGACAAACGATATATGCCGTTAGTTTACAAAAAGCCACTACAATCCAAAAATTTTTTTCGTGTAAAAAATTATGTTCCTAGGCGTAAATGAGTTTGCTGATCATGAATCCAAATCTCAGATTTTCATTATCTGTGCTTTTCTCTATGATTTTTCATCAAGTTGTCTAGGTATATCGAATTTTTCTGAAATTTTCGGTTCATCGGTTCTACAAAAACTTATAATTCATCAATCTCCCGCCTTTTTGTCGTGATGAACATGGGGTACAACAGAAACGTTTATCTGCGTTTGGATTTCCTTCACAGTCAGTATTTTACCCTAATTAATTTATACTTTTGGCGCGAGAGTCGAAATTATGCACTAATTATTTTTGTATTTAAAGAAAGCTATGTTAAAAATAAAATAAATTATTAAGTGAAATTATTTCCTTACTAATTATTAATAAATGAGAAACTTTTGGTATTCCCAAACATAATCTCACATTTCAAGTCTATGCCAATGATTCAAGTAAAATAAATTTCACAGTTGTGAACTACAGACCCACTTTATTTTGAGAAAAAGTAAAAATAAATTTTTGCAGTGTTATGTACTATCGATTACCGGGTCGGATTTTGAATTTTCGAGTGACCTAGTACAAATATTCCAATTTAATTCCGGGATTCGGAAATAGGTAAACCTATGGTCAGATTTATGATCAGCACCCTCGAAAACTCCCCGGATAGTTTGTTTGGGAGCCCTGATAAAAACACAAATTTTTAAGAAAATGCAATTTTATTATTTAATATTTGTATTTTTATTCATAATCAATTCAACGGATAAAGCTTTGTCTGTTGATTTGGCAAAAAATGTAAAAGTTTGGCCATCTTTTGATGAACTATTTGGCCAAAGATGGGAAAGTGAAAAAACGGAAAATGAAACTGATCAGACCCCAAATTATTATGAAAGTGATCAAAATGAATTAATTTATCCAATTGGCAATGATCAGAACAACGAACAATTCAAAGATCAGCAAAAAAGTGAAATTGTTTATAAATTCCATGCAATAAAAGATGGAATTAAGAAAAAAGAAAATATTCGACAAAAATTTGGAGTAAAATTGAGCAAAAAATTGCAGAAAATTTGGGAATTAGTCGTAAGAAAATTTATAAATGGAAAAAAGAATTAAAATTTAAGAAAAACAAAATGAATGATAAGAATTATTATGAAAAGAAAAAGAACGAATTTATTAAAAGAATAAAAGAATTTAAAAAAATGCAAAAATATGGAAAACAGAAACAATTTGCGGTAAGCAAAACAACACTAAGCAGATGGAAAAACAAATTTGGCATAAAATGTATCGAATGTAAAATTATTTTAATTTAAATTTTTATTTTTCTGTTTTAGAAGGAAATGCGTATTTAAATGATGAAAAAACGGCCAATGAATTTTTATTGTAAGCTAAAGAAAGAAAATCCTTTTTTAAGTTACAAAGAAATAATTGTTGGATTCTTGAAAATCTCAAAAGGCAAATGGAAAAAACAAAAAAAAAATAAATAATTTTTGGCTTTATTTTAATATTTATTAATTGTTGATCAAATGCTGTTCATTACCCTTAATTATTGTACTCCAATTTTTTTTATGCAAAAATTTTGCATTTGCGCATACGCCAGTGAGAGGTGCGAGCGGTCCGCGCATTAAGTTCCGCGGCTTAATTTTTGTGTCAATGCATTTTTGGGAAGAAGCCGAAGGGTAATTAACTAATAATTTTTTCCCTCGCGTAATGATTATTGATTATGGAAAAGAGAAAGTGCGAGGATTAATATTAATATGGTAAAAATATTCATGGAAGAGATGCCATGGATTTAATATATAAATTAATACTTGAAATTTAAAATTGTAAAATTATTATTTTTAAGTTGAAATTTTGTTATCACAAGTTTAATTTTTTTTAATGGCTTTTTGAATTGATTGCTTAAATTGTTTGGTTTAAAATGATATTTTAATTTAGTTTTAAAATTTTTTTTGCCTATTTCCAAAACGATTATTTTCACTAAAGTAAAAAAATATAATTGTAATATTAATTTAACCATCAGGAGTGAATATTAAATTATATGCTGATGATGATGTTAAAATCTATATTTGTTATAAAGCAAGAACAGAAACGGAAATTATGCATAAAGCATTGCATAATTTATTCGAATGGGAAAATAAATGGCAAATAAAAGTTTCAATTCAAAAAACTTTTGTACTTTATTTGGGTTCAAAAAACCCAAAAGAAACTTATAAATTTTATGGGAATACAATAAATGCTGTGGATACAATTAGGGATTTAGGAGTAAACATTGATAACAAATTACAATTTTCCGATCATGTTAATCATATAACAAGGAATGCGTATTTACGTATGCGTTCCTTGTTCCGAATAATTAAATCCAAATCATCTAAGATTTGGATTACGTTATATAAAACTTATATTAGGCCTTTATTGGAATACGCTCCGGAGGTTTGGAATCCGTCTCTTCAAAAAAATATTAAAAAAATCGAAAAGTGTCAAAAATATTTCACCAAACGGGTGTTTTTTAAATGCAGCCTTCCGCCAATTCCATACCAAAATCGATTAGAATACCTGCAACTACCAACACTTGAGAAAAGGCGAAAGCTATTTGATCTGTTCATGGCGCATAAAATTGTTTATGGCCGAACAGATCTAGATATATTAAAAATTTTCAAACCTTCTGAACGCTTTAATGTCCCCTTTTATAGGTTTAACACAAAATATAAATTAGGCAAAAAATTTATTCCCTTTGCGGGGAGGGCTACAAAATTGTGGAATCAGCTGGATAAAGAAATCATTAAAATAAATTCTTTAAATCAATTTAAAACTAAAATTAAACTCCTTAACGTATAAAATGACCGGAAAAGTGAATTATCTCTTTAATTCAAGATATTATATATTTTATATAGTGATTTGGTTTTATTAATCATTGACCTCATTCTTATATTTAATTTTGTTGTGATTTCTTTTTTTGTTTAATTTTTAATCCATATTACTCGAGGACGATTTAATCTATGACACGTCCGCAGAGTAAGTGGATTACTCCCTTTTGTGGACTTTTTTCTTTTTTTGCATAAAATAAAAAAGAATTGAAACAATAAATTTATTTGGGTCATTCCAATCAAAAAGTGATGCCAAAATCCAATCAAAATTTGTGGATTAATTTTCGGAAACAAATTTATTGGTTGAGAAATTTTCTTCTCCCCCGCCACCATATTGTTCCGGATATATTCGCCCCAATCGCCTCATCATTTTTCGACACACATCACTTTCATACAAAATCATCAAAAAAAATTTTGTTTCCATTTTTTAAAACAAAAAATAATTCCTGAAAAACGAAAAATAAACATATTTGATCAATTTAAATCAATGAAAATTGAGGATAAAACATTGTTTTAAACATGATAAAACTAATTCATTTGACTAAATTTTTAAAAAATCTGCTTCCGTTTTTGAAAACACTTCGTGAACAGTTAAGAAAATGTAATGCCGAAATTAAGCGCTGATTTTTCAGGAATAGCCATCCTATATTTTGGGTGTCCGAACAATCCATCACTGGACAATCAGTTAGTGGACAATCCCGTCAGCAAATTTTTTTTAAACTATTAACAAAATTTTGCGAAAAAAAGTAAGAAATGTTATAAATTTTTTTTACATAAAAATATGGCATTTTCAAATACAAATTATGCTGACGGATTATTGTCCACTGATGGATTGTCTGAGAGCTTTAGTTTTCAACAGAAAAATTTTAACTTTTTTACCCTCCGCTTCTCCAACTTTTTTTAGTCTTTTTTTACAATTTTCTATCCTTATTAGATGCAAAATTTCTCGCTCATTTTCTGCCTTCAATAAATGCCTCATTAATTTCTCACGAATTTCAGGGGAAAAAAAAGTTTTTTACGGGTGAAGGTACACCCAACCAAAACGGGAAAGTAAAAGTGCCTCTGCGCCCGTCCGCCGCCGCCAACGTCGTCATTTAGCTGCTGGCTGCTCTGCTCCAACCCCAACAAATCCAACCCCAAACCCATCACATTAGTGTGTGTAGATGGATTATTTGGCGGCGGCGTCAAAATCCGGCGCACCAAACCAAACGCGGATTTCACCCACCACAGCAAACAACAACAAAAAAAAAGCGACGCTGCCGCCGCGCAGCGGTGAAAGTCATATCGCCCCGGGGCATCGCCACCGCGCGGGAATATATCCATTTTTTTGTTTTGTTTTCGCCATGCCTTTCTTTTGTCACCATTTTTGACCCCCTAGGGGGGGGGGGAATAATGGGCGAGTGAAAGGACTTTTTTGGGGAATTCACTTTCATCCGTCCACCGCCGCCGCCGCCGTGCCTCCGCTATATCCGCAAACTGAAATTCCTTCCCCATCTGCTGCTCTGACAATGAGCAGCAGGTGATTCGATTTCTTGGGCTTTCTTGGCGTTCCGTTTGTTGCACTACATATGTAGCCTAGAGCTCTAGCTACATACAACAAACCAACCTTTAATCGGCCTATTAATAATGACTAATTGTTTTGAAATTTTGGGCGGGCGAGGGCAGTAAAAATTTTCTTTAACGTAGGCATGGGAGGGTTGTGGAAATTTTAAATTTTCATTGCTTTTGGTTGTGTTTGTGGTGAAATTTTTACTGGTACAGCAGGGTTATGAAAACTTTCGGGGGTAAGAACGATTTTTTCAAAAGCAGCAGCAGCAGTGTCTCTATTGCTCATTCTTTTGAAAAACTATTCAGGCCCATATAACGAAAAAAAAACCGGGAAATCCGAAAATTTTTGCTTACCGCCCTAAATTTTTTTTACAGTGTAATTTATTAAACAATTTTAGCACCGGAGGTCTAAGGTTCGATTCCCTGCCCAAACAGAGGTCTACCATTTTACCCAACCTTTATTTACCAATAAGAGGGCAAATCTTAGGTCTCGGGTGGGAATCGAGCCTTGTTCATATTTGTTATTTTTTTGTTGCAAAAATAAAAATCTTTTCATTTATATTTATGTTTTTTTAGGGGGAAATATGCAAAAATTAATAATTTGTCAACTTTCTTCACAATTTCTCATCTGCTGCTGTCTCTTTTTATGTTCATCACTGACAAATGCTGAAGAAGAAAACATGGTGAAGCAGGAACAGAAGCAACTGGTGATGAACAGACCGGACATTGGTGAAGGGGGACGAAACAATTGAAAATGATTTAATTAAAAAAAGCTAAAATAAAAAAAAATATTTTTCAATTTTTAGTTAAGCAGTATTATTGTATTGTAAAAAATTTTCCAAAAATAACCATCTTTTTTAGTTTACATAATAGAAAAATTCCTTAATTTACCTTAAAATATTGCTTTTTACCCATGATTTTATAATTTAATTACCATTAATAGAAAAATTAAATTTGAAAATAAAATTGTTAAAATTAAAAAATATCAAATCATTTATTTAAAATTTAAAATCATTAAAAAAAATTTTTAGCCTTTTGCGAAGGGTCAATCAGTGCATTTTTTGTAAGCGGTAAGTCATTATCATGAATTAATTATTTAAATTAACTTTAATTATTTAAATTAAAGCAAATGTCAGCGTAAGAGGGGCGAATGCATCGGCAACAATTCTCGAAAGCAGTGAACAACAATGTGCCAAATATTGTGCAGACAACAGGGACAATCGGGGCAGAACATTATTGTGTAAGTTCTGAATATTATTTTTTAATTAATTTCTATGGGTAATTTTTTAATTTTCTTTTTTAATTATTTTTTTTTTGATTAAAATAATTTATCATAGTTCATAGATTAAAAAATTTAATTGGCTAAAGCAAAATTTTAAATCAGCACTATTTTATTATTGAACAAAATAATAAAAGTTTAATTTAATTTTAATTTTGTTTTTTAATTTAATAGAAAAAAGAAATATAAATTATTTAAATTTTTAAAAATTTTTTAGGTGGTTCCGCACTTTACGAAAGTGACACGCGTCAGTGCAAATTGTACCGTAAATCCAGGCAAATTTTTAGCAAAATAATTTTGTCACAATTTTTAAATAATTTAAATTTAAGTGCACCTGATGGCGAATTGAAACGCTTTGCAGAGAATGGACGGCGATATTATGAAAAATTTTGTTTGCCCGGTAAGCAAAAATAATAATTAATAATTTTTTGAAATAATTTTGTTCTAAGATGACGTGCCAATGGATTGCGCATTCACACATTTTGCCCGTGTGGATGACCACATTTTGAAGGGGTAAAAATGGGATGGGAGTAAACCAGGGATGGCACGGAATTCCGAATTCCGACATTTTTAGGGTCGGAATTCCGATTTCCGATATTTTTGGGGTCGGAATTGCGATTTCCGACATTTTTGGGGTCGTAATTGCGATTTCCGAAAAAATTTTGGACTTCGGAATTCCGATTTCCGACCTTTTTGGGAGTCGGAATTCCGATTTCCGACATTTTTAGGGTCGTAATTGCTATTTCCGAAAAAATTTTGGACTTCGGAATTCCGATTTCCGACCTTTTTGGGAGTCGGAATTCCGATTTCCGACATTTTTGGGGTCGGAATTGCGATTTCCGACCTTTTTGGGGTCGGAATTCCGATTTCCGACATTTTTGGGGTCGGAATTCCGATTTCCGACATTTTTGGGGTCGTAATTGCTATTTCCGAAAAAATTTTGGACTTCGGAATTCCGATTTCCGACATTTTTGGGGTCGGAATTGCGATTACCGACCTTTTTGGGAGTCGGAATTCCGATTTCGACCTTTTTGGGGTCGGAATTCCGATTTCCGACATTTTTGGAGTCGGAATTCCGATTTCGACCTTTTTGGGGTCGGAATTCCGATTTCCGACATTTTTGGGAGTCGGAATTCCGATTTCCGAAAAAAAATTTGGACTTCGGAATTCCGAGTTCCGATTTCCGAAATTTTATATAAAAAGTCGGAAATTTACGGAAATTTTTTTTTTGAATTTTTTTCAAAAAAATTAGCAATTTTGTACAAATTCTGTTAATATATTGCATTGAAGTTTTCAATTTTTTTTTCCGGCGGTGCCTATCGGCACCGCCGGACCTCCCTCCCCCAATGTTTCCAAAAATTTTTGAAAAACGTGGTGCAAAAAAGTGTACTATTCACTTTCCCAAAAATGTTCTAAAACAATGTAATAAAATAAAATGAAAAAATTTTTGATGAAAATCATCAAATAATTTTTTCATGCAAATATTCAAATATATCAAAATATTTTTGAATCGAAATTTTTTATTTTATATTTTATGTTTTTTGAAAAATTTCCGACTTCCGATTTCCGACGTTTTTGGGGTCGGAATTCCGATTTCCAACTTGCGAAAAATTTTTGGGCCTCGGAATTCCGATTTCCGAAAAATTTTTGACCCCCAGAATTCCGATTCCGAAAATTTTTGGGGCCTCGGAATGCCATCCCTGGAGTAAACCGTCGGAGGTGTCGGGAGATTTAAAAAAGCTTGTTAATTTTAAACCGGATTTGTGTTTCTTGTGTGCTGACTAATTTGAAGGATTTTTTTTATTACTGGGATCGGAGGCATTTAAGAAAAAAAATTTTGCCTGGGAATCCGAGCACTTTTTTTGTTTTGTGTTTTTTTTTATCAATTTTTTGCAGTTTTGTAATCTAAAAAAGATTTTGAATTTTATTTCATTTTTTCGGAAATTCGGTTCACCAGTAAGGCACACAAATTCGTTAAGAAACTGTATAAATTTCAATTATTTCATTTTGCTGTTTTTAAAAATTTGCCCGATTTTTTCCTTTAAAATTTGACTTTTTAAACCATTTTTATAATTTGCATATTTTCTACTAATTCATTTTTATTTGTTTATCCGGTAAATATTTAATTCCCCGCTTCCACCATCAACCAGATATGCCCAATCAACTTCCACCGTACCAACACTGGCCGAGTGTATGGCTTACTGTATGCATGAGCGCGAATTTGAATGCAAAGCATGGGCTTATGAAAAATTATCCAATTAAAAAAATTCATTATCAAATTACAGTCAGCCATGTACTTTTATGAGGAGGGCGAATGCATCACAAACGTGGAATCGGCAACAACGGCGCCAAGCGATTTTCAGGCATTTCCTGATTTTTTAATTATATTTTTTTGGAATTATTTTAATTTTTAAATTTCTGAAATAGTTTGATAAGGATTTAATTTCTGATCCGTAAGAAAATTGAATTTCTACATGAAATATTTTGAACATCGATTTTAAGAAAATTTGAAAAATTTCATAAAAATGCATAAAACAAAAGCGCATCCCAAAAAAGTTCGAATAAATTTGAATGATCCAATTTTTTTGACCATTGAAAATTGTTGCCATTCATGCTGTGTTGCAAAAAAATAATAACAATAAAATTAAGAGGCCCGAAGATGATGACAAAGTGGTGTTAATCGAAAACGGATGTATGAAGCAAGAAGGCAATGCCGCGCAAAATGTGTCGCCATCATTTGCAATTGAAGGCACTAAAACTAAAACATTAAATACAATTATAACTTAATTAAATGAATTATTTTCAAGACTGGGATTTATATGTGCAAAAACTCTTAAAATATTTAAAACTGGGAATTAGATTTAAAAAAATGTAACATGCCATTTTCGCCAAAAATGCCAAAATTGAAATGCAAAATTATTTCATTTAACCAAAAAATGTTTTATGATATATTTATTTTCTGAATATTTTTTTTTTGGTCAAAAATCAATAATTTTAGTCAAATATTTTGTAAAATCTCAGTAATTCATTTTTAAATACTTTAAAACGCAAATGGAATTTTGAAAATTTTGTAAAATGCATAAAATATAATGTCGGATTTTTCGGTCACGCAGATTTGGCTATGAGTCATTTCGATTTCAATATTAAAACCTTTTTTAAATTTTTTTTGGAAATTCAGAGCAAAAAGAAAATGGCGAGGCAACCGCAGAAACGACGACAAAAACAGCAATAACAACAATTTCTGCTGAACAACAAACAACTGCTTCTTCTTCAATTGCTGCTGCTCAATCAATTTTGGTGGTAAAAAAATGGTTAATTAATTGCAAAATTTTCTGAAAAACACACAACAAAGGCAAAGAAAAAGAGAAAAAAAATGCTGGAGGCCTACAAAAATTTTCAAAAAGAAAAACAGTGAATTTTTAGGCTAGAAAATTTTTTGTTCGAAATTTCATGATAAATTATCAGGGCTGCCAAAAATATGCAAATGCATTTTTTTTCCTGGCT
>CP049710.1:892940-943122 GCA_004148225.2 Heterodera glycines | reverse complement strand
AATTTAGGGGTGTAAAATGACAAAATCTATTCAAAAAGTAAAAAAATTAGGCCAAATACCAAAAATTATTGTCAAGAAAATAAATAAACAAATTTTGAAGATGAATTTTTGGAGAAATTTCTAATAATTCGAAAAGTACCTTAACAACCACCAAAAAATTTGTTTTTTTTTGTGCGTTTCAGACCACTTGGAGCTCAGGAAAAAAATAGGTAAAACCCTAAAAATTACATCCCTATTAATAACCTTTAATTCCTTTATCGGTGCAAATAGCCATGCCCATTTTTGTTTTTCTTCGTCCGTCCCATTTTCTGAAATCGTTCTTTTCACAGTTTTGGACATTTCGTTTAATAAATTATTAAATTCTTGATTTAAGCGATTAGTGCTTTCTTTCGAATTGCTTGCATCATTCAACTTATTCTTAAATTCTTGCTTTTGATAAGAGCTTTCTTTGGAACCGCTTGAACTCTCTCCCTTTTCTTTCCCGCTTTTGGGGCTTTTCCCTTTAAAAATTTCAATAATTTTTTTCCCAACGCTTTTATTAAAATTAAATTCGTCAGCATTAGCCAAATTTGGTGCTGGCCATTTCTTAAAAAATTCCTCCAAATTGTTTTGGAATCCTTTTGCGTATGCCGTATTAAAAAAGAATGCAGCAATTTGGCCAAGTCGCTCCACAACATCAACCAGTGATTCGATTTTTCTTTGATCGCAAAATTGGAAAATTGGTCTCACTATGGGTAATTGTCGTGCCTTCGCCGGACATTCAGCTTCAAATTAAAAAAAATAAATTACATAAATTCAAATTTAAAAACAATTACCATCGCCATAAACTCGAAACAAATACTTGAACAAAACTTTCAAATATTTGCGAAATTTTTCACATTCTTTTCGATGGACCACAATTTTGTCGCATTGCCATTTCTCTGTCATCAAATACACAAAACTATGAAAAGATTCATATTTTTGCTTCAGATATTTTTTTGAATCTTCTAAGTTGCTATTTGGGTTTGGTCCAATATTATTACTCATCAGATTCTTTGCAAATTTATTGCAGAATTTTTCAAATTTAATTTGGTTAGTTATAATTGCTAGAAATGCGGTGTCACTAATCTGTTAAATTATGAAAATTTTTGAATAAATGCTTTTATTTGAGAAATAAATGATTGACTGCCTTATATCAACAGTTGCTATTTGTGCTTATTTCTAAGATTTGTGCCTGTTTTGGCCCGGCTTGCTTGCTTTTTTTGTTTTTAATACAAAAACTGAATAAAAAATAACATTTTTTGCCGATAGGCGCCGCCCGAGGACAAATAAAAGGAATTTACTAATGTTCTAGCATCGAAGAGTTTAATGTAAGAAAAAGGGAGTTTTCATCAGAATTGTCAGAAATGTTAAAATTTTTTCACATTCTATGCTAGAAACTGATGATAAATATAGTAAATAAAATAGTTTCGTTCAATAATAGGTAAATAAATAAAAAATTAATAATGATTAACATATGTTATTCTTACCACTGTGTTCATAGCATATAATGAATCATGCACAATATAATGAATTATTGATGGCTTTCCGGAATTTTCAAAAAATTTTTCTGCTTTTTTCATATTTTCATTCATTATTTCCTCAAACTTTGAGCGTGGAGGTCCGTATAAATTGTCAAATTTTGGCTTTTCAGTTAAATTAAGCTCGTCCAATTTGAATAAATACTTCCGGTGATATGCTTTATTAAAATTTATCGCATATGTTTTAATTAGTTCTTCTTCGTTCAATAAAAAAGTTTTTTGAAAGCCGTAATATTTATTCTGCCAAAAAATACGTCTATTAGACTTTTCAGCACTTTTATACGAATTGCTTTTAAAAAGGCACCACCAAATATTGGACAAAATTTTAATGGCATAAACCAATGTTCCCTTGCTTTTCGTAACTTGCTGATCACTCGTATCAATCTTTATAAGATCCGCCTCTTTTTGAATAAAAAACTCAAAATTTGGCTTCTTCAATGTCTTGGTTTTTTGCGCCAAATTCGCGTCAATCCCTTAAATTTTTTGGCGTTAGATCGTTTCTTAATTTTTTGAAAAGAAAGCCAATTAGGAAACGATCGAGCTCGAATTTTTTTATTCTAAATTATTAATCAAATAGCAACAACCTTTTACATAGAATCCAGCATATTCCATGAAGAAATATTCATACAAAATAAGCACATGCTTACGGTATATTTCACAATCTTGCCAAATATTATTCATGAATTGCGCAAGCTTTTCGTTCTTATTTTTCCCGTGTATCTTTTCGATGTGGTCTATCTCTTCCTTAATTTTTTCAATGACTTTCCCGCAGCATTCCCAATTTTCTCGAAGGAAATGCAGAACGCCAAGATGTATTTGGTATTTTTGCGCCAAAAGATCATTAATAGAATCGAAATTTAAGTTGTTTTTTGCACAAAGTTCAATGAAAGAGCCATTGGCAGCAACTGCAGCCATTATTTCGTCTTCATTAGGCGGTGATTCCTCTCCCATCTAATTTAAATGATAAATGGGGCACTTTCCTGTTTTAGGGTAACACGCCAATACTTAAAAAACCAACAAAAAGGGCAAGAAAATTCACAAACTCATTTTGTAGTGCCCCTCGAGAATCGGTCTTGTCCTTTAGTTTGATTTTTTAATTGGTTGTGTTTATCCTAAAACAGAAAATGCAAAAAACGAATAAAGAAGCAAGATGCCAAAAAAAGAAATTAATTCTCTGTCTTTCCCGATGCATATCTCTTGAATTTTTTGAATACTATATTCTTAGCCAAAGCTCGTAAAATCTAATAAAGTTAGAGAGTCATTTAGTAAGATGGTTTGAGATCGTACTAGAAAAAATTTAAAAAATTAAAAGAAAAAAAGTAATTTGTAGATAATGTGATATGATAATATGTTAATTTTGCTTAGAGTAGAGCGGGATTTTTCGGGAAAAGCGGGAACACACAATGACAAATTTTTGAAAATTTTGCGTTAAATTTTAGCCAAATTTCAGGGAAATAAAATGTAGTCCCGAGATGAACGAAAATTTTAAATTTGGGCAAGTTCACTCGACCCCGAGCTTTCGATTCTCCGATTTTTGAAAAACTAGTCAAAAGACAACTAAACCTTACTATTTCAAGCGACGGCATGAATTCTTTTTTTAAATAAGTTTTGGGAATATCCAGAAGATTTGGGGTCCCCGCTCTCAGAATTTTCGCTCGCCAACCCCGTTCCCCGGCCTGCCCTCCCAGAGCGGTCCCCGAGAAACGCTAGGAAGGAATCTCCAAAAAATTCATTCATTACTAGTTTCTAGCTATTCAAATGGCTAGGTACGGAAAACCCGCAAAATAAATTGTTAGTGTTTTTCGAAATTTTTTTGCCACAATTTAATAAATTAGGAGTTAAAAAATTAGTATTTATTATAATATTTCATTTTCTAATCCTACAATTCAAACCAAAGTCTCAATGTTCTGAAAAAATTTAATTTTTATAGGATTAAGAACATTATGGGCTCAAAATGTATGTAAAAATTTTACTTACCTCTGCATTTGTTTTCGGAACCGAAAATAAAAATAAATAATAAAGCAGAAAAAACATTTCTCTAATTAATATAATGTTGATAAAGAATTGTTCGAATATAATAATTTAATGATTGTTTAAATATTTTTTCTATAAAATGAAATAAAATCCAATTTTTGATTCTTTAAATGCATAATTTTCTTTCATGCCTGCGCATTTCTAATCGATTGCGTATCCAGTGAATTAGAGAAAAACAGTAAATAAATAAATATTGCATCATAGTACCCATTTTTTGCTTAATAATGTAAAAAATTTATCAAATTCAAATGACATTAAAAAAATCGCTAAATAAATCAATTAGAAAAGCTCTTCACACATAAAGAAATTGCGTCATAAACCCATTTTTTGTTTAATAATGTAAAAAATTTATCAAATTCAAATGACATTAAAAAATTCGCTAAATAAATCAATTAGAAAAGCTCTTCACACATAAAGCAATTGCGTAATAGAAACCCACTTTTTGCTTTGGAGCTGTACCTGAAGGCCTACGAGCGGAAGAAACCAAGCCTGGCCCAGGAAATGACGGTTGTTCAAATTGTGCAGGAGCACCAAAATCGCCGCCTGTGTTTCGCCACCTTGTCCTTTTGTGAGCAACTGCCGGCACTGTTTGGGGAGACGACGCATTTGATCATCGATGAGGCTGGACAGGCGCCATACGTCCAAAGCCTCAACTTGGTAAGCCAACTCCCCTTGGAAATAATAAATTGCTCACTGTTATCGTGCATAGCGCAGTCGTTCACGCTCCTTCGCTTACTTAAATACATGAAAGTTCGAGTCCGCTCGAACGCACGGCATTTTTTATTTTATTTCCCAAATCTTTTCATTTTTATTTTTCCCCATAATACCTATAATAATATTTAAAAATTATTGGAAAATATTGATCATAGTCCCCAAACTCAAAAATGCTTAAAAACGGTCAGAATCGAAGTAAAAAGGTTCGAAATGGGTTGGAAAAATAGAATTAGGGGCGCGCTTGCCTTTTTTCAGGCTAAAAAAATGCCGGAATTGGAGTGTCGAACTCAGCTGGGTTATCTTGCAAAATTCCGAACCCCGAACCCTAATCCAAACAAAAATTTGAAATTCATAAATTAAAAAGAAAACATATTTTTAGTGGTTTTTGAGGTTGCTGAAATTGACCACTACCCTCGAGCGATGTATTAATAATGACGAAGAAATAGAAATTTCTGAAGACCTCGTTTTGACGAAAATTCCTATTACTTGGGAAAGGAAAGAAATGAAAATGAATCTGAATCGGATTTTAACGAAGACCCTGATGAATGCCAAAATAAAGACACATAAATATGGATGCTAATTATATGCACGTGCATGTTTTTTTCCTGAACTATGGGAGGCCTGAAACGTACGAAAAACATGTTTTTAGCTTTGTTTGAAGCTTCTAGGCCGTACTCCTATATGCATATTTTGCATATTTGTGTATATTTCGCGATTTATTTGCATATTTGCATATTTTGACTTTTTGTGCATATTTTATGTGCCTATTTGGGCATGCGCCCCTCTCTTAAAGCGGCCCTTTTGACCTCTAAGGACTGAAAATTTCAAAAAATTTCGTTTTTTAATCGATTCCCATTTTCATTCTCAACAGCGGAAAGCTGCAGAAGAGAGGGGAGAGGACGGGGGAAGAAAATGGGGAAAAGGAAAAAAATGTTTTTAGGGGTGGGAGACGGTCGTCTCCTCCTCCCTCTCATCTGTTCATCCCCCAACCTGATTCATTCCATCCATCCGTTCTTC
Organism: Heterodera glycines; assembly: GCA_004148225.2. Lineage (NCBI taxonomy): Eukaryota > Metazoa > Nematoda > Chromadorea > Rhabditida > Heteroderidae > Heterodera > Heterodera glycines. The sequence goes on along the minus strand of CP049710.1, from coordinate 937,798 downwards.
ATCATCATCATTTATTATTCACACCTTGTACCAAAGAAAACCATGAAACGGAAAAGAAGTTGGGGGATTCATTCCTCGGTAATAGTGCGGATCAGGGATGTTGGGAATCGAAAAATAAAATGCGAAACTAAAGCAAAATACGAAACTCGAACGCCCCAAAAACACGAAAAATTACATATTTTTTTTCCTGAAAAATTCTAAAATTTTTGAATCATTCTTAAAATATAATCAACAGGGCTGTCAACAAAAATGACAATTTAGCGGGGTTTAGGCTGAAATTTAAGGAATTTTACGAAAAAGAGAGCAGCACCACCGGAAATTTTTTTTTGAATTTTCTTGAGTTGTCTAATTCTATCCAAAAAATATACTAATCAATATATTTCAACAAAGAAAATCAGCTTTGACCCATTAAAAGCAGCAAAGTGTTTTTATTTTATGACTACTCTAATTTTCTTGAGTTTTTAGTGTTGTTCATTACTTGAAAATTTTAATTTGGTTTTAGTTTTTTTTATAAAAAATTTAAGAGAGCTTACTTATCGTTCAATTTTTAGTCTTTTTATTATCCAATTCGTTTAAATCAGCAGCAGAATATAGAAAAGCGAATGGCAGATCATTTTTTCTAATGACCATCATAAATCCACCATCGTGACCCAATTACATTTTGTCTAATTGCCGCAGCGATCATTGATCAATTCAATTATTCGCACTATTTATCGTAATGATCAATCCTGAGGCATTTTTTTTATAGGGTTCAACTTGTTGATTAATCCAAATTCATACCTGAGCGCACTATTCGGATCACTAGAGGCTTTCAATCATCCAGATAAATTCCCTAAAACTTGACCTCGATTTAAACCTTCCGGTGAGTCCAAGTCATTCCAAATCGGTATGGTTCTGATCACTCCCAAGATTTCCTATGACCCTGCTTAACTTTATCGATCATTCCAATCTTAGTTAAAGGTCGACTTAATTCTTATAATAACTGTATTTTCTTAAATTTTGAGACAAAAATCTTAAAAAATTAAATTATTCTCGTCTTTTTTTGTTGAAAAAATAGACTTTCGCCCTTTTAAATCCTCCAGCAAATAAATCCTAAAAATAAATCCCCGCCCATTCACTTATTTCCCAGTGAACCCATCGAAGTGTGAATTTCCTCCAAAAGGCTCTCCCCGGCGAATTATTATGACGTTTTTCAGAAAATTTGGCGATAAACTCATGACTGTGACAAAAATTGATCGGACAAAAATGATCAATTTTGTGATATGTTCAACAATAAATTAGATCAGAACTGACTATATTTTAAAACTATTTTCAAGTTTTAAGATTTTTATATATTTTGTTTTTAACCAAACCTTATTCAAATTAATCTAAAAAATGATAAAATATCCCGCGACTGGTCTACAGTAATTTAAATCTCGACTTTGCCGAAATTATGTTTTCTGTACGTACCGGCATTAAAATCCCAATTTTGACGGGATCAGATCCCGATCACATTTTAAGGCTGTATACATGCCTGGGATTTGGAATTTTCCTCAAAAAATTGAGAAATTCAGGTAAATCCAAAATAGTGGCGAAAAAGTTCCAACTAGCAATATAATTTTTTAAATAGCTGTTTTTATATGAAAATAATTTAAAATTAAAAGCTTGGCTCAGACGCAACTGGCCCGTTTCGTTTTTTATATATGCTTCGTAACGAATTTATAAAATCAAAATTTCAATTTTTATAATTTAATCTCACGGGGAATGTGTGTATTATGCTTGATAAAATTTCGGCTCATTGTACAGATAAACTGAATAAAGAGTTTTTGTTTATAATTTCTTATTTGCTGAAAATTTGCCAATAGAGAAATAAAAATTATTTTTCTCAATTGGCAAATTTTGAGCATATTTGAAGATTTTTTAAAATAAATTAATTGTAAAAAATTTTATCCCTTTAATCGAGTCACATATCCCACATTATCCCATAAAGAGAATTTCACCATTCATCATCTTTCTTGTTTTTTTTTTCGATTTGGCCCAGCCCTGAAAGAAAAGGTGTCCAAAAGTACAATTGACCAAATAAAAAAAACAATTACATTTTTATTTATAATAACATAAATAATACCAATATTGAAAAAAACAAACAAAAATAGATCAAGGGTTCATCTGGTAATTGGGGGAAATACCTTTCAAATACTCAATGTTACGGGGATGTCGGTTAACATAATTGTGATCATCGTTGTTGGGATTGTCGACGTAATAGTTCCGAACCTTTGCGAGAATTCGGGCATCGGCATCCGGTATTTTTTCGTTTTTGGAGGCGGCTCAATTCCTTTGATAAATTTTGAGTAATCGGTATCCGTAGTCTTAAATGGAATATTAAGTATAAATAAGCGATGAATTAAATCACTTTTTGGGCGTGTCGAAGAACGTCAATGAAGGTCCAGAGAGAAGGGTGACGACAGTTGAAATGATGTTGAAGTCTTTTGTGGGCAGCTTCAGAAAAATTGTTCGTTCTGTCGTCATTGTTCAGCGTTCTCTCATAGACATTCCAAGCTTCGGCTTTGAAACGGGGTTCCGTTCGCGACCCATCTGCGCGTGGACGACCCGTGTAATTATTCATCAACCTGAACGCAGTAAATATTGGCAAGTTTATGACTGCAAAATACAAACCATTCCAGCATCGGTTGCATTTCTGGCAAATTTCGGAACTCAACATCCAATGCATTGACTGCTTCTGTCAGATCGCCAATTGGAACAAAAGCAATCGATGTTAACATTTTTGCTGACTCAGCAAAGATTGGGTCCGTATTAAAACGCTGAAAATAAATTATGTTGCTTTTTATTGAATTTCAAAATTGATAAAAAACTGAATCAAATAGCGAGGCATTTGCTTCTCAACATGCCAAACATTTTTTCATATGTGGCCTGTGTCTTGCAGCTCAAAAGAGCGTGACACACAGGGAAAACCCAGCTGCCTCTTCTAAATTATTATTTTTAATTAAGAATGGCATTATAATTAACCTTGCCAAAATGACGTAAATTTGGTAAAGCAATGGCGGGCTCAGGCTGAACGTTCCATCGCCATAACAATGGTCCATCGATTCAGACCATACGCCATTTGATTCCGGCGCAAAGATCAAAATAACACTAATAATTAAAAAAGTCAGTTCTTGCTAACTTTTGCGTTAAAATTCCTTTGAAAAATTATTTAATTTATTTGGGGCAGAACCGTGCTGGGGCCGATCCGTACTGGGGCCGAGCCGTGAGGGCCGAACCGTGACGGCCGAACCGTGACGGCCGAACATAGGTAAACCGTAGTATTTATAATCACATTTTTAAATTTTCGTCTCAATAAAAATTCCCTATATAAAATGCCAATCACGGATCACACGGAAAAACTGAAAAAACCGTGACTCGTGATCCGTAATCACGGCACCCCAAAAAGCCCGTGATCACGGTCAGCCCTGCTTTTATAATGCCTATTTTTGCCTATTTCGTGGTTTTGGTGCTTAAGTGCTTATTTTAAGCATTTTCGAAAAAATCTTTAACAAAAATGCAATAAAAACGAAAAAAAACACACCTAAGAAATGGCCCGAAAATTTTCAGAAAATACACCCTCTAAGAAATGAAAAATTTTCTCAAAAATTGATCCCCAAAATTTAATAAAAATTTGTACTATTCAAAAAGAAAATCCAAAATATTTAATAATTCATTCCAAGTGAAATAATATAACCAAAATTACTTAAGTTTTTATGCATTTTGCTACCTAAAAAGCGTAATAAAAATTTATTTGCCTATTATTGTGCCTATTCGCGGATTTTTGTGCCTATTTAATGCTCCTGTTTCGCGATTTTTCATGCCTAAAAATCGCAGCCCTATTAATAAAAAAGAAAGGGAAAAAACAATTCCAAAAAACTTTAGTTTCATTAATTTCAAAAACATACCTATTTATAGGCATTTGAAAATGTATGTGAAATCTGTCCGGTAAACAGCACAAGTACCAAAATAACTAAGCCTAAAAAAGAAAAATGAAATTGCCTATCAGAAAAAGCATATTTTCCATCGCATGTAACAAACAATTTAAAAAAATATATTAAAAAAAAAATTAAATGCAGATTTTAGTTTCAACATATTTATTTAATAACCTTTTCTGAAATAAAAAATATTTTATTTAATGAAAATAATTTAAATAATGACATTTTGCCAACATTTTTAAAAAATTATTTCTCAGTAACTAAACGATCAGTGACGAAATGATCGGCCACCTTTGTTTGAGCATAAAATAAAAAGTAAAAAAAAAAAAAAAATCAAAATTGCATATATAGAGTTTTGAAATTCAAATTTTTTGCAATTGATTAAGAAAAGCACCTTAGCCATTGTTTTGTAGATTTTAAAGTCAATTCTAATTTTTACACAATTTTATGCATTTTTTTGAGAGTTAAAAGCCATTTTTGGCAGTTATTAAGGCATATTAGTGCGTATTTGGGCATTTTTCGGGTTTTTGGGCATATTTGAGGGATTTTTAGTGCATATTTTATACGCATATTTGGCATTTTTTAGTGCATATAATTTATAGCCCTAGTTATTAACTTTATCATTTCACAAAAAAAAATAATAAATTAACTATAAATTTTTTTCAAAATAAATGTACACAATATAAGAACATTTTAACTGTAATAATATATATTTCTTGCTACAAATCTTTACGAACTTTTCGACTTATTGTTTTATGACCCAGCATGAAAAGAAGAACGAATAGAAGCATTTTTGTCAGCCGACGATTTTAAGGAATAATAAAATAAGAAAATAAAATGAATATAAAAAAATAAAATTGATTTAACTAACATTTATTTTAGTCAAAGAAATGAAACTGTCGTATTTACTCCACTAAAATTGCTTGCTTCAATTGATTATATTTCATGAGGCATATTTTAATCTATTTGTGTGTCTAAATTTAATTCTGACTTAAGACTTATTGAAATTCTATAACCGTAGCTTTTTAAGAGAAAGAAAGAAAGCAAGAAAGAAAGAAAGAAAGAAAGAGAGAGAAGGAGAGAGAGAGAGAGAGAGAAAGAGAGAGAAAGAGAGAGAGAAACAGAAAGAGAGAGAGAGAGAAAAAGAGAGAAACAGAAAGAGAGAGAGAGAAAAAGAGAGAGAGCTAGAGAGAGAAAGAGAGAGAGAGAGAGAGTGAGAGAGAGAGAGAAAAAGAGAGAAACAGAAAGAGAGAGAGAGAAAAAGAGAGAGCGCTAGAGAGAGAAAGAGAGAGAGAAAAAGAGAAAGAGAGAGAGAGAGAGAACGAGAGAGAGAGAGAGAGTTTGGAGAGTTGGGAAAGAAGAATGAGATGATATGTATTTGAGAAGCGCGAGCGAAACGAGCTCACCTGCGCTAGTTTTATTAAAATTATACAGAACCTTTTTTTTTTGAATTTTATTGCCATTATTTGGCTTTGCTGTTTCTTTTAGCATATTATAATTAAAAATCCTACTCAAGTAGGCTAAATTTGTAAATAGGCGTAAGCATTTATTATTATAATAATGCTTTAGCATTGTGTTGGTATATGAGAGAGAGAGAGAGAGGCCAATAATTTTTTATATATATTTTTAGATATTATAGAATAGTATAATTCAAAAATCCCACTCAAGTAGGCTAAATTTGTAAATAGGCGTAAGCAGTTATTATTATAATAATGCTTAACAATAAAAATTAGCATTGTGCGGGGGTAGGATATGTAAAAAATTATATTAACAAAGTGATGGATAGAAAAACTGATGAAAAATAGAAAGCAGAATAATTCAAACATAAGACAAAGCAATTTTCAATATTATTATTCACTCCAATTCATCAAAATGAGATCAAACTATTCACGCTTTGCATTTTTTATTGCCACGATTTCCCTGTTTAATGGATGCATTGGCGGTGACAATAATGAGTTTTTTGACGAGCTCACGGATTTTAATACGGTTTCAATTAGTGCCGAGTCATCTAGATATGGTAAAGTTTTGCCTGATTTTTTAAATTAATCGCTGTATCAAATTAAAAGCATATTTTTTGGGGTCGAAAATCAGAATATTAAAAAAAAAATTTTTTTTTTGAAATTTCATTCTGTGAAATTCGTTCAGATTTTATTCGATAATGACAAAATTTTGCGTTTAAAAAAATAAAATTTTGGTAGACGATTACGATAGGAAACAACGGTAGAAAATTTTGAAAAAATTGGATACAAATCGCACTTGTTATGAAAATTTAAAATTAAAAATTAGGTTTTAGTCGAAAATCAAAATTATTATTTAAATATATTATTAAATAAATCTAATTCGAAAATTTATTTATGAATAATTTTCCTCATTATAATTTGAATCACTTCAAGCAAAATTGAGCAATGATAGCAACTGGCATCCTGACAATGAGTTAGTGTATGACGATCCATTACAAATAGACCAAAATGCAAAGGGTAAGATATTTTTGAATTTTTATCATTTGAAAATTGAAAATTATGACCTAAATTTATCTTTCTTTTCCAATAGTAAAAAATTTTAGTTTAAAAAATTCCATTTTAATGTGTATATTTTTTTGTTTTTGTAGAAATTTTTATTACAGAATTTTAGTATATAAAATGCAAATATGACTAGGTTATAGTAATTTTTTGGCGAAAAACGGCTAAAAATTTGTAAAATACACCCCCCCCCCCTAATTTGGGATTTCAAAAAACGAAAACACCCCTAAAAATCGACTGAAAAAAGAAAAAGATTGTTTAAATATTTTTTCTATAAAATGAAATAAAATCCAATTTTTGATTCTTTAAATGCATAATTTTCTTTCATGCCTGCGCATTTCTAATCGATTGCGTATCCAGTGAATTAGAGACCAAACCGTTAGGCTGACCCGGCTAACACCAAACATATTAGCAAATTCATATTATCACACACAAATTACAGAAAACACGGTGGAGTTTTTGAAACAAGTCAAAGCAAATGTTGAACATGAATTGAAAAAGAAAGGAATGAAGAAAAAAGACAAACAAAATACAAATGAATTAAAAGCTCAACGTAAACATCTGGAGGCAATGAAAAAACAGTTAACTAAATTGACGAAAAATTGTTGAAAAGAAAATGATGAGGTTCATTGATGATGAAAAGTCCATGGCACTTGTTGTTGTTGTTGTTGTTGTTGCATTTGTTGTCTTACTGATCGGCGAAGTGAAAAAATTTTCGAATCAATTTTTAGTAATATTTTGCAACTAAGGATGAAGCCTTGGGGGGGGGGGAATATGAGATTTTGGATCGCTGACCGACCCTTTTATGTTCGTCCACCCGTTTTCTACTCCCCAGAAACGGGTATCTCCGAAACCGTTCCATCTTTTCCGAAAAGTTGATAACTCTTTAACTGAGAAAAAATTCAAAAACCTAATTAAGAAGACATTAAAAATAAAAGAAATGAGTACAAATATGCAACCTTAAAATCCCGCAATTAAAATGAGAATTGAAACTTGAAGCACGAAAATCCCAAAAAAGCCATGTAAAATTTTTTTTTATTAAGGGTTTTTATGAGCAAAACATGTAAAACTTAATCAAAAAACTTAATTTTAGTCATTTAAATGATTATTAAATATTCTATAATTTTTTTTGAATAAGGAAAATTTTAAACCTAGAAAAATTAAATTTTTTGGCGATCAATTTTTGAGAATTTTTCAATTCTTAGGAGTGTATTTTCTGGAATTTTTTAAGGTGATTTTTTAGGGGTATATTTTCCCTATTTTATTGCATTTTAATTAAAAAAGAAAACATATTTTTAGTGGTTTTTTGAGGTTGCTGAAATTGACCACTACCCTCGAGCGATGTATTAATAATGACGAAAGAAATAGAAATTTCTGAAGACCTCGTTTTGACGAAAATTCCTATTACTTGGGAAAGGAAAGAAATGAAAATGAATCTGAATCGGATTTTAACGAATGCCTCAAAATGCTGTCTCTAATAATGACACATGATGAAAATTTCGAAATTTTATTTTCACAAAACACGTCAGAATATGTAATTCTCAGTGTTTTCAATTGGCCTTCACATTGGGAACGACGGCAACTTTGGCATTAAAAAGCGGCCCAACTCCCGGCGAATTGTTTCTTCGCCCCATCGCTTTTTTGTAGGCAGTCCGATAATCGGTGCTGAAAAATAGTTTTATTAACAATTTTAAATAATTTGCCATTTTTATTTTGAATTTTGCCTATTGAGCAAAAGGATGGGCGCTCCGCTCCACTGGCGGACGCCAAAATTGGAAAACAAGTGATAATACCGATCACCCAAGAAGTTATATTGGCAATAAGACGGTTCTGAGTATCCGTATCAGAAACGATGCTATTTATGATCAGAGTGATTTGATGGCTGACAAATGCGGTGATCAGATTGCGGGCAGCCGAACTGATCAGCCAGCCGATCAGCAAGACGAACAGAACCAGAAACACCGAGCGCAACATTTTGCGCATTGACCGATCAGCAGCCGCTAAAATATGGCAATTAGAATTTAAATTTAAAACGAATTATTTGCGACATTTTGCAGCCGATTGTTGCGTTTGATTCATTGGTTCCTTTGTTTATTTGATGGCGCCATAAAATAAGACCAAAAATTACTGCATAATTTAAGGTGCACAACAAAAGGATGGCATATGATGGAACGGTATTCGGTACGTCCGAATAAATCCCACTGTTACAGTACACCAAACTAAATGTGCGGTAAATGCATAGAATATTTACAATTTTCAGTAACATATTATTGTGCAATTATTTATCATTGATCAAAGGTATCGCTCAAATGGAAGGTTGATAATTGTCCACACATCGAATATGTTTAAATTTATCAGAATGCCAAAAAGTGAGCAGAAAACCACCGAAACCATTGAACACCAGCAAACCGTCGATTTTTTATTCGAATTCATTCGAAAAATGAAAGATAATTTATAAAAAATTTTTTATTAATTAAATATGGAATTTACTTGATTGGGTACATTATGATCAACAGGCAGATCAGATACATTGCCATGATTGAGGCGTACGATGCTACGGTAGCTGCCATGAGAGTGGCCAGGCAGAAACGGTAGTCAATGGTACTGTATTGGAAAATGACGCCAATCAAATTGACGCCAAACGGCGCAACCACAAAAAGTTGGCACAGAGAATCAAAGGCGATCAGCCAATTGCACACTTTGTGATCAGTCCTTGGAGCAAAATTAAATTTAATTTTAAATTAAGAGTATAATTCACATTTTTGTGCATGTGACCAAAATGAGAGACAAATTGAACAGAATCGAAATCGGAGTGAAAATATTTTGGAAGACAATCAAAGGGAGAACAGGCGAAACGTAATTCAACTTTTCATAAAGCATGAGCGGTGATGCGACATTTGCGGCGCTGACATTTGCGGCGCTGACACTTGCGGCGCAGACAGTTGCGGCGCTCAGTCAAAGCGACACTTGCGGCGCAGACATTTGCGGCGTGACACTTGCGGCACCGACACTTCCGGCGACGACACTTGCGGCGCCGACACTTGCGGCGCCCAGTCAAAAGGACATTTGCGGCGGCGCAAAATTCAACGACCCCAAAAATATTTCAACAATTTATTTCCATTAAAAACATTGATAATGACTCTCTCAGTCCCATTCTTCAAAGCCTTTCATCCCTAGGCGATATTGCAACGCATGAATGTGATTAATTATATCAGCTTGGTTTTTGTTTTCCCTATGGTCAAAATCGATGACTAATCGTCGGATCGCTTCATCATTTCTCAAATATTTTTTTAAGCGTGGCCTTTCAGCAATTCCACGAGTTGGGTCAATTTCGTAAGGTCTCAGACGGTTTTGTTGGTGTTCTTCCTCATTTTTGATGGCGATAATGAACCTTATTGAAATTATTTTATTACAGTACCCATTTATACTTTGAAAATGCTGGGTGGGGCGAAGTGAAACGTTTTCTGAAGCTGTTATGCCACCTAAGAAATTAATTATTAATAAAAATGAATAAGATAAGCTTTAGTCAAATAAAGATTAACAAATTTAAGACCCCAAAAAAACCAAAAATAAATAAGTTATTTTTTGTTAAATTAGGCATTGTTAAAAAATAAACTATTAAAATAACAATTCTGTTAACTTTAATAAATTGTTGAAATATTTTTGGGGTCGTTGAATTTTGCGCCGCCGCAAATGTCCTTTTGACTGGGCGCCGCAAGTGTCGGCGCCGCAAGTGTCGCGCCGCAAGTGTCGGCGCCGCAAATGTCCTCGCCGCAAGTGTCTGCGCCGCAAGTGTCGCTTTGACTGGGCGCCGCAAATGTCTGCGCCGCAAATGTCGGCCAATCCAAGTATCTTGGTCAGTAATGGACATGTAATGTCGCAATGAACATAGGGCTTAATAATATCTTATTTAAAGTATTTCCAATGTAAAATTTTTTTTTAATTTATTAAAATTGCCTTTTCCCTTCGTATCCACCCAAATTATTTATAAATTTTTTAATTTGAGCAAGAAGAGTGCAGGAGTTGTATAGGAGTTGTCCAGAAGTCGTTCATTAGTTGTTCCTGATTTGTTCAAAAGTTGACTGTTTCACATACACATGTAGTATCTTGGTGAGTATTAAAGTTATATCAGTAATTTAAACGTCAAACATCGTTTTACATTGTTTTATGAATTTCTGATGTATTATTTTTATTCTTTCTAAAAAAATTTTTTTCGGATTCTGGATACGATTTTACATCAAGTATCTTGGTCAGTATTGGACATGTAATACCGCAATGAACGTAGGGCATAATAACAACATACTTTAAGTAGTTCCAGTGTAAAAAATTCTGTATAATTACTCAACAACCCCTCAGAATCCATGCGTATCCCCCCTAATTGTGAAGGCAAATATTTTTTGAATTCCACTCCGGAGCATAACTCAATTTAAATTTAAGCTAGGAACATGATTTATAGCTTATTAGAAGCGCTAAAGTGTGAAGGAGTGCCCTTTCTCCAAGCCCAAGACGTTACCTCTAATACACGACCCGCTACAGGTCGACAACCGCGACCGTTCAAAATTTTTCAGAAAATTTCCAAAAATTTTCTGAAGAAACTTTTTTTTGTTTGATTTTTTCGAAAAATACTTTCCATCAATCGATCCGAAATCGAAAAGTGCCGGAAGGTTACGCATCCCGCTATGAGCAACAGTTCGCTTATTTTTTTAGCAAACGTCATTTCAGGCTACATTTTTCTCATATATAGAGAATTGTAAACGTGAAATTACAATTCATTTTATGCCCCTTATCTTTTTGCGTGCAATTGTACTCCAGGCCATTTTTCGGCAACCTGGATTTTCCTGGATTTTTGTCCAGGAAATCAAGGTCCAGGTCAAATGTGAAAAAAAATCCAGGTCCAGGCAAAACAGGAAAAAACCTGGATTTTCCTGGACAAAATTTTAGAATTTATTTTTTCACGTGACCGATGTTTTTTCAAGTTTTCAAAAACAGATTAAATAAATTTAAAAACACATTATTATTATTAATTAGATATTTTAGATGCTTCTAAGCAATTAATTAATTTTTTCAAACATATTTTTGATTTTTAAAATAAATTTCAAAAAATCCAGGTCCAGGCCTGGATCCAGGTCCCGAGGAGCCTGGATTTTTCCTGGACCTGGATTTTTGTCCAGGAAATCAAGGTCCAGGTCCAACATGGAATCCAGGTCCAGGCTTTTTTAAAATGTCGATCTCTAGATTTCACTTTTGCGTGCAATTGTACACTAGAAAACGTGGAATTACAATAATATTTCCCTTTTACGTGCAGTTGTAAACGTGGAATTACTTGTGTTTTGCTAACACACAAACAAGATAAATTTATTAAATGAATAAACAATAAAATTAGAATCACCAAAATAATAATAAAATGACGGAGTCAAATTAGAGAGTCCGAAAATAAACACCGAATTGCAAAATAACACAAATGCAAAGATGAGTCGATGGGAGAGGACCCATCAACAAATAACTAATCAATAAAAGTATTCGTGACGAAACTTAATAATATTAAATATCAACACATCCAACATCTCCCTCTTTTGGAAAGACCGTCCGTGGCAATTAGCCGGGCGAATAGCGAATTGGCTTCTTGCGCTGTCGCTGCGGACGAGGAGATTTGACTGGTTCGGGTGTGCGGTCACGGACAGGAGTTTGATCACGGACAGGTGTCTGATCAATTTGAATTGGCGCCATTGGAGGAATGTGTTGTTGCGGAGCGGCTTGAATCTGATCGGACACAATCTTACTTGCAATGTAAGGGGAAAATGAACGCATTTGATTGACGTGACGCGTTACGGTAATTCCAAGGATTGGAATTTCGATTTTCCAAATCAAACCACTACCACTCACAATTTTACCTTCCAACCATGATGGCTTACCACTCCTACCATAATTCAAGACTAAGACTGAGTCTCCTGAATTGAATGAACGGCTTTTTGTGCCATGGTGTTGGTTGTACTGCTGTGACATCCTCGATTGGTACTGTCCACGTTGGTTGTTGTTCTCGTTCGGCGTGTGCTGTCTCGGTTCAAGCATTGACAAGGGCGTGCGGAGTGTTCTTCCCAAAAATAATTCTGCGGGGGAAAAACCATTCAAAATTGGACTCGGTGAGGACCGGTACGCAAACAAAAATTCCGAAATCCATTGTTGATTTTTGGATTTTGCGTTTTTCTTTGCCTGCCGTTTGAATGTGTCCACCATCCGCTCGGCTTGACCATTACAGTGCGGCTGATACGGCGGGGAGAACTTGTGCTTAATGCCTTTAAGCCTGCAAAAGTCCTTAAATTCATGGGAAGTAAATGGTGGTCCTGGCGGGGATGAACCGCCACGGCGAGTGCCGATAAAGCACCAGTAGTGTGTGTGTAAAGGGGAGGAAGTAGGTGCAAAGGTTTCGCACTGGCACTGAAAAGTCGAGCCAATACCTCCAGTAGTGAGTGAGGCGTATTTTGGTTATCGTTTGTGACTGAGAGCTCTTGTGTTTTGAGCATAAATCTTGGAGTTCCCTTTTTGTTGTGACTGAGCGTAGACCACTTGGCCAAGTGGTCTACGCTCAGTCACAACAGAATTACAATCATATTTCCCTTTTGCGTGCAATTGTACACTAGAAAACGCGAAATTACAATTCATTTTATTCCATAAAACGATTCATTCATTTTATTCGTCAAACACACCGTTTTTAGCAAATGCTCTGCCATACTGTACAGTTTTTTGACCAAGATAATCTCATCCGACATAAATCGTGGTTATTTTTACTTTGGCTACAACTGTAATTTAGATTGCCATGGGAATTATGCCTGAAGGGTAAAGACAATCACATAATATAAAATAAAATTAGACAATATTTAATTGTCACATTAGTAAAATAATTAATTTTTTGCTCATTTCTCAATAATCAGAAGTGATCAGAACAACAGCAACAATTCGTCTCAATCCCAAATTGTAATCACACGTCGCATTTTCAAGTCGTTAATAATTTAGTGTTTTTAAACAGTTTGTGAAAACCATTTGATTGACATCGCCGAATAAATGAAATGGTACAGATCAAAATCGCCAATTTTGGCATAAATTTTGGGGGACGGGACGAAATCTCGCCGGCCGAAATCTCGCCACCAAATTTTTTAAATTTTTATATAAGGCCAACTCAAGAATTAAAGACAACGAAAATCCCCTGAATACCACGAAGTGCTGGAGAGTGTTAGAAAGTGTAAAACATTTGTTGAAAATAATACGATGCGCTAAAAGTACATAGAAAGCCTCAATTAAATAAATAATTAATCCAAATACTACGTTCGAAAATTCAACCGATTAACACCTTTTGCTAAAACAGGTGTAAAGCGGTGATAAATATGTTGTTTAATTGTTTTTGACGTTACACGGTTTTTGAAAATTTTTGCACGATTTTTGCCCGGTTTTTTAACTCGCGCGCCCGGTTTTTGGGTCATGCCAAGGACACCCCTGACGCTCACCCACAAATTCAGCGCCAGGATTGGCCATTTCAGCGCCAAGCCGCCCATAGCGCCTTGGGGGTTGGTTACAGGGGGTATGCCCGCTGGACAAAAGACGCGCAATTTGATTTTATGGTGAAGGCGAAATTTTTGTTTGGAAATTTTCAGTTTTTGAAACGCGTTTTTCGTCTCTATTTGCACTTTTTTATCCTAAAAATATTTCTCAACAAGAAAAATCGTTAAACGTAAAATTCCCAAAGAATTGCCATTTTTTCATTTTTCTTACCATGCTTAGCCAGAAATGCACTTACACAATGAATTCATTCAACTAAGTCAGCTGAGAAAGTGCACAAAGAGATTGGCTAAGGAAGAGCATCATATTTATACTTGCAGCATAACTACGCGTCCATTCATCTCACTTTTATTGACTTTTCCCCATTTATTAAACATTCATTTAATCGTCTAAATCAAAAAGAGAATTCTGCTTAATTTTTTAAATTTTTGAGTATTTTAGCAGTCCATCTATTTACATTGGTAGTTTTTTACCCAGGGTGGGAAGGAAACATTTTTGAGCCTACCAGTAAAATAGCTCGGGTTTTGCTCTCGAAGAGACAAGCCGATCTAGATCAGTTTCAACTTTGCGAAGCCATCTGGTCACTGGCCAAGTAAAAATGGACATTTCAGTACCAATGCTGAAAACAGAAGAAAAATAGAGTTGAAACAGGGAGATCGATTTGTCTCGTCAAGATCTGTCGGTTGATACCAAATTGGACAGGAATTGAATGTGTTTGGGCTGGTTTTTGTTCATTTCTAACCCATTTTTTCACGAACCGGTTCAAAAACCGGTTTAGAATGGTTTCCGCGTGAAAATTCTTTCGGATTCGAACATTAAAGGCCGAGAGGAGTTGACTGATATTTGTTTCAACTATTTTGGCTATGGGCCATATAATACAACTCACCAACGACCCAACTCACCAACGGTCCAAAACTTTCCAAAATTTCCTACGGCGCCAGTCGGCACTGTAACCCCATTTAGTCTTTTTAATTCCGCCGCCGCCTTAATTTCAGGAGAAACCCTACCTAATCAAAAATGGGAAAGGCCACTTCTGGCGATAAGGGTTTTGGTCGAGAATTGTCTTGTCTCTACAGGGATATGGGCCGAATAATACGCAAATTTCCGTCCGAAAATTTCCAACAATCGTTTTGGCAATGTACAATTCAGTCCAAACCTGGGGACAAGAATGTCGGGGTCGGGGACGAAAATACCAAATTTATCGAAAATAGCTAGAGAATTTGCAATGCGGGGGTGGGTTGAACACATTCGTTGAGCATGAAATATTTCCTTCAATAAATCAATCATTTCCAATCATAAGCATTGCCCTCAATTTCTTAAATTGCCCTATATGTAGCCATAAAATTGTTAATAGATTCAACAACAAATTATGACGCTAGCTGCTGCTGTCAGTGAACCGCGACTGGTTTTTTTGTTCGTTTTGGCATTGTGTGCACAGTGCAGTGACGGGGTAAAAAGCGCGTTCAGCAAATGGAACAAGGGAAGCAGCAGCAAAAAACCAACATTTGCCAGCGACCGAAGCGCATTCCAATCATATAATAGCGGCACGAACAATGAACAGAATCCGTACGGCTCCTACACAAATCTGTTCAATGCTTACAATGCTCCGAGCCCGCAGGCTGTGAATACAACGGAGGGGTGGCAAAATGGAACGAATACCGGCTACTTCAGTAATCTGTTAAATGCTCCAAGTCCGACTGTGAGTGGCAACAGTGGAGGTTATTATCCAGGAACGGAGGGGTGGCAAAATGGAACGAATACCGGCTACTTCAGTAATCTGTTAAATGCTCCAAGTCCGACTGTGAGTGGCAACAGTGGAGGTTATTATCCAGGAACGGAGGGGTGGCAAAATGGAACGAATACCGGTTACTTCAGTAATCTGTTAAATGCTCCAGGTCCGACTGTGAGTGGCAACAGTGGAGGTTATTATCCAGGAACGGAGGGGTGGCAAAGTGGAACGAATACCGGCTACTTCAGTAATCTGTTAAATGCTCCAAGTCCGACTGTGAGTGGCAACAGTGGAGGTTATTATCCAGGAACGGAGGGGTGGCAAAGTGGAACGAATACCGGCTACTTCACAAATATGCTCACTGCCCCATTGAGTCCGACTGTGAGTGGCAACAGTGGAATGGCACCCGCCGGGGAACGAAGTTTCGATTTGAACGAAACTCCGAACTCGAGTTCGAGTGGCAACAGCGGTGGAAAGAAGCGGTCAAAGAAAAAATTGTTCGGCTAAAAAAAGTGATGAGAGAAGCGCAATGGCATATGTCCCGGAAGGGGTACAGGGTACACGGGGTACATACCCCCTCCCTCCCCCCCTCCCACAAACATACAAATCCTGGATACGTCCCTGGAAGCGCCTTGTCGAAAATTTGATCCCTTTTTTTGTTTCATCCGTTCGGCTTCCTTTTCTGGGTATGGGGCCCCTTTTTGTCCTAAGCTGTTTTAAAGGCTCTGTGTAAAATGGGAATGGGTGTGTGAGATACGATTTAAAAGTATTGAACGCCTTCGGGGTTAACGGTTTGGAAATGCAACTTTTCTAATTGCGTTTATGCAAATGTATTTACCTATCTCACTATTGGCTTTTGTATAAATGCTTTGCTACGGTAAAAATTTAATGTAAAATTCTGTTTTTTTTGTACCCGATGGTGGGTTGTGCCGTCGATTGGCAAGGGAGGGGGACGATTCTTCTATTTTTTGAAATTAAAAATTTAGGTGCTTTCCTGTTATGAGATCACACGTCAAAATTTTTCGACCCCCCTTGATACTTTTAAATAAAAGGTCATTTCTGGGGTAATTTAGGGCGCTGATTATGAATAGGTTGTCGGTTTAAAACCGAAAAACCGAGAAATTCGGTTTCGGTTATCGGTTCGGTTAACCGAAACGGTCGGTTTCGGTTATCGGTTCGGTTTCTAAGAATTTCTAGAAACCGACAACCCTAATTATGAATATGACATTTATTTTTCTCAGTTTCGAATCCTGGACTTGAATTCGAACAATTGCATAAAATTCTAAATCATAGGTTTTACTGTCATATTTCATATCAATCAACAGCTCTCGTTTAAACGAATCGATCTAGATCAGATTCAACTCGATTCAAAGCACATCTGAAGACTTGCAAACTGAGTCTCAGTGAAAAGTGGACTTTTCAATACCAATGATCAAAACAGCAGTCTGTGGTACGAATGAATCGGGCTGTCAAAAATATGCACGAAAATGGCTAAATTATGCACATAAATACGCAAATAAAGTCGTGAAATATGCACCAAATATGCATAAAAATCGTTAAATATGCACCAAATATGCATAAAAAGTTGTAAATTAATGATGCAAATTAATAAAAAAAAAATTTCCTATAATTACAGTTTTTTTAATTTTCTAGAACCAAAAATTCAAAAAGTACACTAAAAATAAAAAAATAAATTTTTTGTTTTTTAATAGAGCCAAAAAGATTGATTTTTTCAGGGAGAATTTTTTGAATTTCGAGTAAGAAATTTTTTTAGGGGTGTATCTTAAAAAAATTGAAAAGTAGATTCTTAGGGGTGCATTTTTTCGGTTTATTGTAAAAAAAAATCCTAAAAGGCCAAAATATGCAAAAATCTGAAAATATTTGACAGCCCTAGTAATGAATTCATGAATTCAGCATTTGATTTTGTTATTTTCGGAATTCGAATAAAGAAATTTTTATTGTAAAGGCTAAAAAGGAGAAGTAATTCAATTCGATCTGTGCCCGATTCGACGGATTGGTGGACAGGCATTTGACGTACCGCCACCGTCCAATTTGGTCGGCTTCAATCGAATTGAAATAAAGTAAGGATTTGGTAAGAATGCTGATATGAGAACACAATTTGAGAATAGGGAATGAGAAATATATTGAATTAATCACTTTTGAATTGAAAAGTCGTTTGTTTTATAATGGCCTAGTTGTTATTACTCTAGTTTTGTTGTAAATTTGCTTGGGTTCAAATCCCTATTTTGTTTAGAATTTTTTTTTGAATTATTTTTGCTTTTAAATGGCCCAAGTGCACAATTTGTTTATAAAAGAGCCCCCCCCCCCTCCAAGTCAGCAATTTTTGGAAGAGCGCCGCAAAAAAAAGCGTTTTTAAAAGATTTTGGTTTCGATGTTTGGGCCAATATTGGGCCGAAAACATTAGAATGAAGAAACAACTTTTTTGGACGGATAAATATTTAAAAATAAGTCTTTCACAGAGCCAATTCACAAATTAACACAATGATGGCATTAATGACCTATTAATTGGGTAATTAGTTAATTAGCGCACATTTCTATGGTCAAACCAGCGCATTTACAATTATGTGAATGAGTTTAAATATGAAGACATTCACAATGAGAAATGCACTAGTCCAAACAAAGGAGAAGCAGAAGCTAATTAATTTTAAATTATATTTTAGAATAAAAAACCGTAAATAAATAAATTATTCAGGGAGCAAAATAGAATTTAGTGCTAATTTTGATTTTGATGAATGGCTTTGGCATCTATCATTTGTTTTTGGTGATGCGACATTTGCGGCGTGACACTTGCGGCGCCGACACTTGCGGCGACGACACTTGCGGCGCCGACACTTGCGGCGCCCAGTCAAAAGGACATTTGCGGCGGCGCAAAATTCAACGACCCCAAAAATATTTCAACAATTTATTAAAGTTAACAGAATTGTTATTTTAATAGTTTATTTTTTAACAATGCCTAATTTAACAAAAAATAACTTATTTATTTTTGGTTTTTTTGGGGTCTTAAATTTGTTAATCTTTATTTGACTAAAGCTTATCTTATTCATTTTTATTAATAATTAATTTCTTAGGTGGCATAACAGCTTCAGAAAACGTTTCACTTCGCCCCACCCAGCATTTTCAAAGTATAAATGGGTACTGTAATAAAATAATTTCAATAAGGTTCATTATCGCCATCAAAAATGAGGAAGAACACCAACAAAACCGTCTGAGACCTTACGAAATTGACCCAACTCGTGGAATTGCTGAAAGGCCACGCTTAAAAAAATATTTGAGAAATGATGAAGCGATCCGACGATTAGTCATCGATTTTGACCATAAGGAAAACAAAAACCAAGCTGATATAATTAATCACATTCATGCGTTGCAATATCGCCTAGGGATGAAAGGCTTTGAAGAATGGGACTGAGAGAGTCATTATCAATGTTTTTAATGGAAATAAATTGTTGAAATATTTTTGGGGTCGTTGAATTTTGCGCCGCCGCAAATGTCCTTTTGACTGGGCGCCGCAAATGTCTACGCCGCAAGTGTCAGCGCCGCAAATGTCGGCCAATCAGCATGAGCACAGTGTCACGGTACTGATCGGACTTAAATTGCCAATTTTATAATTTATTTTGTCATTTTTAAATAAAAATAGCCATTTTTACCGCAACTTGCGCTACTTTGGACTGATATGCGCATTTTGCGACAATTAATTGGTGAATCATTGAACTGAAAAGCCATTCAAAAAGTGTCAATTTTTTTGATGCGTCTAAAGCAGCAAATTTTCCCGTTAGATTATCAACATCACTTTTTGTTGCCGTGGTGATGTTCAAGTAGTCGCAAATGTTATTTTCGGCATCATCCATTTAAAAGTGAATTTAAATTGGCTGTTTTATCCAAAGAAACGAAATGACAAATTTTAAAATTTAAATTTTCTGTTGAAAAATGAATTTGTTTTTCAATGCACTCATTTTTATACAAAGATTCTGAAAATTGTGTTTTCCCACCATTTTTGTGGGTTGTATTCGTTCAATTTTGTGGTACTTATCCCTTTTGTGACCCCCTCCTCAAAAAAATGTTTTTAAATTTTTTTCTTGGGTAATTTTAGGCACTGAAAAGGCATCTGCTGTTTGCATGTTATCTTAAAATAAACAGCAGATGCGTTTTAACCAGGGCGCGGATCAAAAATTTTTCAAACTCAGAACATCGAGCCCAAAAAATCAGATTGTGGGGTCAAAAATCAGAATAGAATAAGCGGGGCGGGGCGTAAGGCCGGCAGTGTCGATAAGCTCCGCCGGGAAAATTTTTTTTTTAAATTTGAGTAGAATTTGTTAACAGATTTTGTCCAAAAATTGTACAAACTTTGTGATTTTGAGCCAATTTTTAAGATAAAGGATTTTTAGGGTCCGGTGATGCCGTTAGGCACCGCCGTGAAAATTTTGAAAATCTAAATGAGATTACGGCATAAAATTACAAATTTTCTGAAGAATTTTAAGAAATCAAAACAAAATAATTTTTTTCACAAACGAATAATTGTCTGTAACGTAATTAAAACAATATTGCAAACTTACATTGTTTTAATCAAATTTCATAATCAAAACCAAAAAAACCGAGGCACGCTCTGACAGAATATTTCATTTCTATGCCCACTAATGACACACATTAATTTATAATTCAATGTAAACAGATGAAATGAAAAATGTTAATTAAGACGCAGCTGAATATTCCAATTGTCTCAACTTAACGTGAAAAGAAAATTGGTGGGTTAAAAGTTTGAACAATTATAATTTCTTAACGTTAAGTAAAATTTGAATAAATGTAACTATTAATTAATGTGAGGATGACGCACACAATTTTTGAGAAGAAAAATCCCGAATGTTCGAACAAATCAGACAAATTGAATTTCTATTTTAAATATTGATTTAAGCATTTTAATTAAATGAAAAGTTAATTTGTTATGAAAAGAGTTTCATACCAGTACCGGTGCCGGTCGGTAATTAGCGGTTTGTGGTAATAGTACCGTTACCGCACCGATTTTTCTAGTAGAGACACTAACCGGTAAAAATGCCAATAATTAAAATGGGATCCATGTACAAAAATCCCCATTACTATCTTGGCAAAAAATCTTAGATTAAAGTTAATAAAAACAAAAACGCCATACAAATGACATAATTAGTAGGGCTGAGAATTTTATATAAGATAATTGCAAAATATGTAAAATAAAATTTTAAAATGGTTATTTTTTGGAAAAATAATTTCATAAAGGGTGAAATATGCACAAAATGTCATAAAAATGAACAAAATAGACTTGAAACATATTTTATTTAGCAAAATAAAAACCCAAATAATAAAAAAAATAAAGAAAAATCATCAAAACGTTTCTAGGGAAGCCAGATGTGAAATGATCTGATTCGTTGACACAAATCACAAATTTTGATTTTTGTTTTTCCAATTTCTGAGAGTGCGTTCAGAGATTTCCAATAATTCAGCAATTTCTTTATCAAGCAAAGAAGGATTCGCTTTTTTCATTTGATAATAAATTGTCATTTTACTCATTTTTTCTTCATTCGAAAAGCGATAAAATATTAAAAATTAAAACAAATAAACAATAATTTATTTATTTATTCAAATTTACTTTTGCTCATTTCAATGCCAAATTCCCTTTTCAATTTTCTAAACATTTCTTTACCAATGCCCAACTCTTTCACAAATTGTTTCTGTTTTCCAATTTCGAACATTCTTTTAAGCTCATCACTTCGCTGAATAAATTCCTTCCTTTTCATTTCATAATAATTTTTATCTTTTTTTACATTTAATCCAAGTTCCCTTTTCCATTAGAAAATTTTCTTTCGACTAATTCCCAATTTTTTACAAATTTTTTGTTCAATTTTATTCTTAATTTTTGCCGAATATTTCCCGCTTTTCTTAATTCCTTCTTTACTGGTTAACATTTCGCGTTTTCGTTAATCATCACATTGATTGGCATTCAGATAATTGACAATGGAAGCTAAATCATTTTGCTCATTTTGAATTTCCATGTTTTCCCATTTTTGGCCAAATATTTCATCAAAAATTGGCCGTATTTTTGAATTAATTTTATTCAATTGAACAGACGAAGCGTTGATTATTAAATTGTTTATGAATAATAAAATAAAAATTAAAATATAAAAATTCATGTTTACAAAGATTATGTTTTTGATTTCTAAACAGTTAAAAATATGATCAAAATTAAAAATAAGAATAATAATGATATAATGGTAGTTTTTAATTTGAATGATTATTTTAAATTTTTTTTCAAAAAATGAGGAAAATTATTATTTTCATATATTTGCTTATAAGTATAATAATTATTTAATATAAAATATTAGTTTTTACACAATATGAAAAAGGAAAACCCAATAATTTGCCATTTAATCACTGAATATAATCATCAAGTAGAGTAGAAAAATTGTAAAACTTATAAAATATTCAAGGCAAAAATATCAAATATTAACTCATAATGAATAGACTCGAAATTATTAAATCCTTTTTCAGCACTATAGATATTTAATACTAATTTAGGAAATTTATTGATTTACATTTTATTTATTTGAGGAAATTTAGTAATTTGACCACCAAAGATGACAACGAAATTGATGGTTAAAAATTCTACCACAACGTTACCCATGTACACAAATTTACGCATAATGCATAGACTCGTAATTATATAGAATTTTTTTTTTAATTTAAGAAATTTAGAGATTTTTTAAAATTAATTTATTTGAGGGAATTTTGAGAAATTTGAACACAAAAAATGACCACGAATTTGATGGTTAAAAAAATTCTACCACCACCCAAAAATGTGGTATAAAAGTTCAAAAAATTGTTAACTTTTGTAATTTTTTCTTTCGATTGCTCATTTTCAAGGAAATCTTGAATTCAAGGGTATTTTCAAATTTTCAAGTGAAAGAGCCCAATTTCAAGGACGTCCTTGCCATTCAAGGACGAATCCGAGCCCTGGTCTTGCCTGTATGTTTTTTTTTGTTATTGTTACTTTTGGGTTGTACTGTTCTACAATGAAAACATTTACAAATAGAGAAAAGCAGTAGCCCAAATGTAATTGGGTCGCGATGGTGGGTTTAATGATGGTCATTAGCAAAAATTATCTGCCAAACATTTTATCACTAAAATTTTTGCATTTCTGCTTTACTAATTTGAACGAAATGAATCGTAAAAAGACTAAAAAATTTAAATGATAAGAAAGGTTATTTCAAGTAACGAACAACACAAAAACTCTCCTATTTTGTCTAGGAAATTATAGCTTCAAATTTTAAAATTTTATTAAAAATTCAATTTTAAATAAAAGAAAAACATAAAAATATTTTGAAAATTTTAATTAGAATAATTATAAATTTTTGCTCGGAAATTCAGACATTAAATAAAGAAAAATTAGAATACAAAAATGGATCATAAAATAAAATACTTTGCTGCTCGGAGGCGGGATGCAATGGCATAAATATATAATATTTATAGATTAAAAATATTTCAAATGTGTCATTGAAATTAGCACACATTGACCGGCATTAAATTGTATGTAATTTTAACCCTTGCCTTTTGTGTGCCCCATCGGATGTAACAATTACTATTTTTCCGCCCTTATTATGCTATCCAAATTTTTTTAATAAATTAAATTTCCTACGAAAAATGACTTCGCTTGTACACTAAATACATAATTTTCCAAAAATCTTTCATACAAATTTTTTAATTTTTGGTATTTTAATTTTTATTGTATTTTTATTTCAGCAAAAATGATTCTCACCTCTTCATATCGTTTCCACAGGATATTTAGGTCAAAATTAAAGCTTGAATAAGGAAACAAAAAAGGCTTTGCTTTCCCAGTTCTTTCATATATGAAATCACTAGCATTCAAAATTTTAAGAAAATTTTATTATTTTAATTTTTTAATACATTTTTCTAGCTCAAACAACTATTAATAAAAGTTTAAAATGAGCCAGTGTTCCAACCACTCTTCAAAAGCAGACAAAAAAAGGAACACTGAAGCTGCATGTGAACGAGTTCATGTATGTTTTGGTTTTAGTCAATTTTTTATAATTTTTGCCGTAAAAAAAATTATTTTAGGAAGAATCAGATTCTTCTTCTTCTTCCGCTGATGAAGCGTCGTCAAGTGATGAGGATGAAAGCACTGACTCCGAGATGCAAAAGGACGAGTGTGTCATCCTCTCCGGCCTCGTCAGAAAGCTGAAAGTGCATGTTTGGAGCGCTCTTCGAATTGAGAGGCGCCCAAATCTTGGCAGCAATTTGTTAGGTTTGAACATTTAAAATTTTGGATTTGGGATATCATTGGAGAAAATTTGCTTCCGCGGTTAATTGCCAATATGTTTCAGTAACATATTTTAATTTGTAGGGCTATAAATCCTATGGTTTACGTTTTTATGAGCATATGCTACTTAATTCGCCAATAGATCACAAAATGCCCTGAAGGAGTTTATACAACAGAGGGCAATTAAAAATTAGCATTTTTAAAGCAAAACCATTTCTTACGTGAACATAAAATATGGACTAAAAAGCTGAAAAAGGACAAATATGGATTAAAATATAGACTAAAAACTACCAGAATATAAGTTTAAAACCTCCAAAAATTCTAAAATATTAATATTTATTCAATATTTGCTTAAATAAATTAAAAAAAAAATTAAACTTATTTTTTGGTTGTCCGATGTATAAACTCCTCCAGGGAATTCGAATTAAGGCTTAACACGATTTTGAAATTTTGGCATTTCAGAAGCGATTTGTCCAAATTTGCAAGTGTGAAAAAAATTCTCATTTCAAAAAAAGATAAAATAACAAAAAATAGTTAAAATATTGATTGAAAAGCCAAAAATGACGCAAGTTTTTCTTGTTTATGGGGGTGTGTTTAAAAAAAATTCCATAAGGTTGATCCTTCTTGATGTATTTTTTCGCTTTTTTGCATTTTTATTGTCAAAATTTCCTAAAATGACCGAAATATGGATTTATTCCCCTAACCCCCCCCCATATTATGGATTTATATGGAATAAAACCAAAAATTTAACATCTGATGATGATTGTAATTAAAACGAAGTTTTTTGAGTAACTGAACACTATTAATTAATAATTAAATAAATTCGTTTTGGGCATCATATTCAAATATGGAATTATTTATTCGAACAATGAGTACCATTGTAACAAATTCTCCTAATTATTTTATGAGCCAAAAGTGTCATTTTCAAATGCATTTTTGGCCATTGTCCTGCTGATTAGCCGTGGCCGTTTAAAAATAATGAAATTGGACAAAAAATAATAAAATTAATTTAGAATTGATTTCAATTTAACAATATCAAAACAATTAAGGCATTATATTTTGCCGTGTCATTTTACAAAAATTTAAAAAGATGAAACCGCGGAAATTAAACCTACTGTTATGTTAAATTTTTTTGTCAAGAATTTTTTAGTACAAAGGATTTTAGGCATATCAAAATGCGTCAGCGCCTCGAGGATTGGCACTCATAATAAGCAATGAGTTGTTCGACGACTCGCAGAAAAACCGGCACGGCCCCAATGCGAAGCCAGGATGTTCCATTCGCTGATGGTCGAGCTGGGATACAGCTTGTTTGTAAACCAAAATTTGACTGCGGATGTGAGTAATTCAAATAATGAATTTTTATTTATTTAAATTTAAAAAATTAAGGGAATGATCAAAGTGGTTCAACGATTTGCCGAGTACAGTAAACACCATGCCGCAGCAGACAGGTGACAAAAATTCTATGCTATAAATAAATGGGAAGCTCATTAAATTAGGAATAAAAAGCTAACAAATTGTCAAATAAATTAGTTAAATTTTATCATATTTTTAATTTACCGGTACTGAAATTAAATGTTGAATAATTTTCAGTTGTGTAGTGCTGATTGCGTCGCATGATCTGTATGACCATGTCTATGGTACGGACATGGCGCTGGTAAATGTGCGGCATTTAGATGGCACTGTTAAACGCCGAAAACTGCCCGGAATTGGAAGGGAAGCCAAAATTGGTAAGAAAAATTTGGAAAAATAGAGATTTAATAATAAAATTAATTAATTAAGTTCTTCATACAAGCTTGCCGTGGAAGTAATTCTAATGATTATTTTTGTAATTAAATTTAATTTATTTCAATTTCAGCACTCGTCGACATAGGCGTCCTTCGCGGCCCAAGCAGCAGTTCTCGCCAATCAAATCAAAGGCCGTCTTCTTCAGCTGATTGTCGACAACGATCGGCACATGCGCGAAAAAGCGACTTGTTTGCGGCACTAAGAAAGGAGTGAGTGATTTTCTCCTTCCCCTTCTCCCTTCCACTTCCCCTTAATCTTCCCCTTCTTACTTCCATTTCCCCTTCCCTTTTCCTTCCCCTTTCCCTTCATCTTCCCCTTCTTCCTTCCACTTCATCTTCCCCTTCTTGCTTCTACTTCCCCTTCCTTTTTCCTTCCTCTTTCCTTTTCCCTTTATCTTCTAGGATTATTCTTTAAAAAACAACTTCAGAGTCCGCCAGCCAACGAATGTGGACTTTTTCGTTGCTTATTCAACCTTTGCCGATTACGTTTCGTTTCGGCACCACCTTTACGGCACTATATTTGTGCAAAGTATCGTTAAAATTTTTGCAAGAAAGGCGGCCGAGGAAGACTTGAATAAAATGATGACGAGAGTCCATGCGTTAGTCGTTCGACTCGGTTCGGGATACCCGGACCACGGCAAGCAAACGCCAGTCCCGAGCATTCGATGGCCAAAATATTTTATTTTAATCCCCTGAATAGAAATTCCTATTGTCCTTGTCCTAAAATTTGACAATTTTTTTTATCCAAAAATCATGAAAATATGTTTTTGAAAAATTTTTAGTCGGATCATGCATATAGTATTATCATATTCATGATCAACGAAACTAAAAACATCAAAGTCAATAAAAACAAAAATTGTCAAAAGTGTCTTCGCCCTTTGCTTTAATACCTAAAGGGCAATCTCGAATATAGCATCGGTTTTCTGTTCATTTCACGCAACATTTTGTCTTTCTTTTATTTTTACTGTTGCATTAATAAATATATTTTTTAATATTAACTGGGTTAAATGGTTAAATACACAAAGTTATAAACAAAAGAAAAAATTACAATTGTTCATGCATACAAATATGAAAATAACAAATGTAATTAGAACTGCAAAATGCCCAGTGATAAGCCCGAACAAAATTAGCGAAATTTTAATCAGGCCTGACAAAAAAAATAACATTTCTTTGCTACTTAATTTATCTTCCTAATCAAAAAAACAATTAATAAAATAAAAAAAATTTCCGTCCTGGGACACGTGTTGGCCACGCCTTTGTCCACAATTGGCGCCTTCCCAATCTCCGCATAGTGATGTACATGCTGTTGTTGTTGGGGGCTGCAACAGAAGACGGCGACGGGGAAATAAATGCACAGAGTGTTTGACTTTCCGAAAATGATTAATGATTTTTACTATTATGAAAATTTTGATTAATAATTAATTATTCAAATAAAGCCAATTTTTTTTGCTGAACGAATGAAAATCACTTCAATCTCTACACTATGACCCAGCCGCAAATTGATTTTTTTTTTTTGCTTTGTAAAATTTTATTCCAAAACCATGAGTAGAAATATTATTTTAAGTGGAATAATTTTTTGCTAATATTTAAAAAAAATTTAATTTTCAATGATTATGTGACATGTTTATTCAATTAGATAAGATATTTTGTTTTTATTCCTAAAATTGTTCATTTATTATTACCGAAAACGATAGTTAAAAAAACTTAGGACGGATTTAATGCCGGAAAATGCCATGTCATTCTGTCAAAATTATAATTTTTCTCTATAATTCGAGTAAATCATTAATGGCTTCAACCGACTAATTAACATTTTTATATTTTTTTAAATTTAAATTTTCCATTTTGTGCCGTGAAATTAAATTTAACAATTATTTATTTATTTTGTAAACAATGAAAATTTCCATAATGCAGTCCACATTGAATTACCAGGAAAAATTTGGTCTTTTGACCGAGTCTTGGCTTGATATTTTTCAGCCCCGTTTTGTTCATCGTCCATTAAAATATTCGTCATTTTTTCCTTCATTTCTCGCTTTTTGGCATTTTTTTTGATGTCCAAAGCAATTCAATTTATTATAAATGTAAATCCAATTTTAACTTTGAAAATAAATTATTTTCTTGGCATTCATTGCTAATTTTCTTGGCTCAATTAAAGCATAAGTGTTATAATACGATTATTTGATGTACTTTGGTATCGACTATGTGCGATATGGTCATCGAGTATGTCGTCCGTTTGGCTCCGAAATTGGTTTACGCTTTTTCTCTATGTGTCTATGCTTATTCAATGAACACTTTCTCTCTCTCTCTCCCCCTCTCTCTCTCTCGCTCTCTCTCTCTCTCGCTCTCTCTCTCCCCCTCTCTCTCGCTCTCTCTGTTTATAGTGTGCTCTTTCTTTTTTAATTTGTCTCATTCTTCTATTTTTATGCTGAACGAATAAATCTTTTTCCATTTCCCCGTCATTTTCAAAATTGCTTTATCCTGACTTTTCTGTATTAAGGCAAATTTTCAGTGCAAGAATTGGCTCTTTTGCCCCCCCCCCCACCCCCGAGTTTTTTCCTCGCAATTTTGGCAAAATTCCGTCTGGTCGAAGGCCAAGCACACGCTCGAGACAAGGCCTAAAAATTGAAAGGAAATTAATTATAGGTTCTCGAGCGTATCGGTTTGCAGCTCTATGAGCTTCGGTCTTTTCAAACCGACACCAATGGAAGAATTAATAAAAAAATAATAATTATTAATTGGCGAGAATCTGAGTTAAATAATTTGAAAAAATAATGCCCGCCTATTTGTCCACCTTTTGGGTCAATAAAACTTTCGGGGGGAAAGAATGAAACAAAAGAAAACAAAGGGGTCTAACAAAAGCTTAAAAAAAGGAACTAAACACAAATTTTGACGGAAGGCAACGCATTTTTCACATTTAAAAATAAATTAAATATATGAGTAAGTTTGTTTTTTTATCTTTTAAAAATATTTAACGATAAAATTAATGAAAAGCTTTATATAGATCGATAGAGGAGACTTTTCTCAATTAATAAATCTTATTTGGGATTTTTATATTGTTTCGCTGATTTTTGGCCGATTTTTAAAAGTTGGGTGTTACGCCTGCAACCATGGGTAGGGGCAGGGTTGGCGTTTTACCAGGGTTACATGGTTATAACCATAACCACCTTCTTTTACTACGGCCCCAGGGGGCAACCGGAGGCAAAATAGTGCAGCAGTCGGGACCCGCACAATGCATTTTCTGGCGCGTGCGGGTAACAGATGGCCACCAAAATTGCATTAATTGAGAGCGAATGCGCTGGTCAATATGCAAGTGATGCGTCGCGTGATTGGAGCTCGTCCAACCGCTACAACACTTGCGCATCAAAACATTCCATGAGCAATTCCTGCCAAAATTGATCAAGGCTAATTAGAGTAATTAAAATTTTCAATTTATTTTTTTCAATTCAATTAGGAAAGAAAACTTCTAATCTATTTTTCAAAATTTTTTATTTAAACATTAAAAACAATTAATTGAATCACGTTCTTAAGAAAAAGGACAAATGGCCTACCAAATTAAAATTCAAAAAGAATTTAAAAATTCAGACTAAGTCTTGAGTAGGCAAAATAGGACGAAATATTATATACTATCATTCGACGTCTCTTAGTCTATAAAGTAAGAATCAAAGGGTTTTATGACTCTTATTCCCTAATGAGTCACAGACGCGGGACTGAACTGTCCAAAAAAAAAGAAGAATTTCTTGACAGAAAACACATTTTTTACGCGTTCAACCACTTTTTTTCATTAAATTTGGTCTGTATTTTTTTAAAGATTTTGCTTTCCAAAAATGACAATTTTTGTGGGTTTTTATGCTGAAATTTAAGGAATTTTAACAGAATAGAGAGAATGCGCTATCGGGAAAATTTTTTTTTTTTGGATTTTCTTGAATTGTTAACAAATTTTGTCCAAAAAATAATCAGCATTTCAACAAAAAAAAACCTGCTTTAACTCGTTAAAAGCATCAAAGTATTTTTATTTTATGATAAATTTTAGACTTTTTTAAATTAAAATTTTAAAAGACTCTTCTTATCATTCAATTTTTAGTCTTTTTACGATTCATTTCGTTCAAATTAGTAAAGCAGAAATGCAAAAATTTTAGTGATAAAATGTTTGGCTGATAATTTTTGCTAATGACCATCATTAAACCCACCATCGCGACCCAATTACATTTTGGCTACTGCTTTTCTCTATTTGTAAATGTTTTAATTGTAGAACAGTACAACCCAAAAGTAACAATAATAATAATTATTATTTTTTATTTTAACGAAAATTAAGGAGTATTTTAAAAATATATAATTATATTTATTATTCGATTTTGCTGATCAAGATCCTTTAGCCCCGGGACCTAAATGTTTCTCTTCCAGAATCACAACCTGGCATTTTTCCGACCTACAGCAACCCTGGTGAAGATATGGCACAAAGGTACCACCAAATTCCGGTAAAAAAGATCATTGGTCAGACTATTTATCGTATGATCAATCCCGAAGCACTTATTGACGGTGCTTAACCCGTTGATCAATCCAAATCCATGCTTAATCGCACTATTCTGTTCACTCAGAGGCTTTCAATGATCCAACTAAACTCCCTAAACTTGACCTGGACTAAACAATATTGATCTGAGTTCTGGTCACTCCTAAGATTTTCTATAATCTTGCTTAACTTTATCGATTAGTATTTTTAGTTAAACTTTATCGACTTAATTCTTATAATAACTCTATTTTCATAAATTTTGAGACAAAAATCTCAAAAAATTAGATTAATTCTCGTCTTTTTTTTGTTGTAAAAATCGTCTTTCGCCCTCTTAAATCCTCCAGCAAATAAATCCAAAAAAATAAATCCCCGCCCATTCACTTATTTCCCATTGAACCCATCGAAGTGTGAATGAATGTCCTCCAAAAGGCTCTCCCCGGCGAATTATTATGACGATCATTCATTATTAATGTTATTAATGTGTGGTGCATTTTTTGCATTTTCACATTCAATCGCCGTCGGTTTGTCGGAAAGTTTGGCGATAAACCCATGACTGTGACAAAAATCGATCGGACAAAACTGATCAATTTTTGTGATATGATCAGCAAGATGGATATTGAATTGACCAGAACTGACTGTATATTTTTGAAATTTTTAATTACTTTTTTTATATTAATAATATTTTTTATCCGAACCTTATTCAAATGGATTTAAAAATTGATAAATCAGCCCGCGACTGGACCTTTAAAATATTTATTTAAATATTAATTTTCAAAAATTTTTATAAATTATAATTTGAATATAGGCCAAAATAGGTTTTGCCACTGCGCATTTGGCCTTATATTGTTTGCCTTCGGATTATCCACAATTCTCATCTGTCCACCCAACACAGGGGGTCACTTTATCTTCGTCACATCTGAGGTGGGGGGGGGGGCAAAATGGATTTTTGTGCCGCTCCCCCGTCCGAAGCATCCAAACAGAAGGCCTTTCGAATTTACCATTTTTTGGATTTTGTTCAACAAATTAAAAAAAAAGTTATGGTTGCTCTAACTTGGTCGGTACGGAATTGACCCCAACCGACCCATTCTACCAGTTGTGCCGCCGGTTTTTTGGCACGACCATTCCGGGGGGAAGAGCAATGCAAAATTAGACATTCATGCCCTCGTTAATTCAGTCAAAGATTTCTGTTAAAAAACAAACAAACAACTTGGCATTTAATGATTATATTATTTATTCATCATTTTTCCCGGAGATCTTAAGATCAAATATTGGCACAGGAAAACTAAAAAAATTCAAATTTTCAAAAAATTTTGTTTATTTATTTACTCAAACTGTCTTTGGGACTCAGTTGACCCCCCCCCCACTAAAATCGTGCGCCCAATTTTTCAATTTATTGGCCTTATGCATGAATAATTTGTGTGAGGTGCAAGTGGTGATGGTTGTGACTGGTGGTGACCCAACTTCCGCACTGTCCATGTCCCACCTTTTCTCCCCTCGGTGACACTTCCGTCCTCCGTTTCCTCACTCACTTCCCCCCCCCCATTTTGCGCTAAATTTCCCCTCTAATTAAAGGCTTTGTGTGCACCCGTCGAAGGCAAAATGGAGGCGATATTACCCCCTCCCCCCGGGGCACCTTTACGCTTATAGCACACACATATCGCAAAGGTCAAATGTCAAAAGGTCATCGGCCCGTCTCCGCTGGCGGCGCGTCCCATTCGGCGCCCAACTGCTTAATGGACATGGAACGAAACGCAATTTCTATCTATGCTTGATTTTTTAAAAATTTTTTTTAGCATTTCCCGGGGTATTGCAGGGAGTCGAGAAATTCTTAAACATTTAAAAACTAGCCTTACCAATGTTTTTAGGAATTTTTAAACTTGCGCTTATCAGCAAGAAAAAGCGTATTTCCCTTTAGGAAACATTTTTTCATACAGCAAAGTATTTCAGGTCGTTTCTATAAAAAATCATTCCCAAGGGCGATGTATTTTTGGAAATAAGGACAATTTTACGGTTTATAAGCCACTCTCCTAACCAATTATGTCCTTACCATTCAAGGACGGCTAATATGCATTCAGCAGCAGAAAACCATAGATTTTATTTTATTTTTCTCCAAAATCGGTGCAAATCAACAAAGATTTCCATAATTCATTGCCAGCTACACTTGAGAGTTTCTCCTTTCCCAAACTCTGTTTAATTTCATTGATTTCTGTAAATTTAAACATTTTTAAAAGCCCCGTCTTTTTCACTGCCCCTAAATCCGCACATTTTGCCGCTTCCCTCCCGCATTTTTCAATTTTGTCGTCCCCCCCCCGCCGGCATTGGGCGGCGTTGGACGGGGGACAACAATCCAATCTCAGCGGGGTAATAAGTAGGGGGAGAGTGAGGGCAAGTGGCGGACAAATATGGATTAAAATATAGACTAAAAACTACCAGAATATAAGTTTAAAACCTCCAAAAATTCTAAAATATTAATATTTATTCAATATTTGCTTAAATAAATTAAAAAAAAAATTAAACTTATTTTTTGGTTGTCCGATGTATAAACTCCTCCAGGGAATTCGAATTAAGGCTTAACACGATTTTGAAATTTTGGCATTTCAGAAGCGATTTGTCCAAATTTGCAAGTGTGAAAAAAATTCTCATTTCAAAAAAAGATAAAATAACAAAAAATAGTTAAAATATTGATTGAAAAGCCAAAAATGACGCAAGTTTTTCTTGTTTATGGGGGTGTGTTTAAAAAAAATTCCATAAGGTTGATCCTTCTTGATGTATTTTTTCGCTTTTTTGCATTTTTATTGTCAAAATTTCCTAAAATGACCGAAATATGGATTTATTCCCCTAAAATGATGCGAATTGTGAATAAAATATAATTAAAATTAGGAAAGGGCAGATAATTTGGAAAGCCAAACGCCTAACCCCTGAATAAATTCCAAAATTTTAATTTCCTATTTTTTGCTTTATTAGTTTTTTAGCCGAATTTGATCAAAATATAATTTCTTAGCAATTTATTTAAATTTCCATTAATTTATATTTTAATAAGCCTTTTAAATTTAAACTAATTTGTAAGACTTAAGTAAATAATATAATCAAATTTAGACTTTATTATAAATGCCAAATATGATTGAAACAATAAATATAGAATTAAATTTAATTTTTTTAAAAATTTACTGTAAACCCTGCCTCATTTTCATGAATTAATAATTTTTCCGTTTTTATATATACGGCGTCCAAATAATTTCTTCTAATTTGATCAGTCCCAATTCATTTTTTAATTACTTCTCTCTAAAAGTTCAAAGGGATGCGAAGCGCAAAAAAAAGCACAGTAATCCTATTGCAATTAAGTGTCATCATAAAAATTGTTCCATTGTTATTCACATGGAAATCCAAAAAAAAAAATGCCGCCTAAAATAATTGTTTTCTCTTGTTTCATTTTAATTTAAATTTCATTTGAAATTTATCTAAAATTTTGGATTTTTTATATGAATTTCAGCCTTTTTTATTTTTTATATGATTAGTAAACTTTTAAATTTATAAATAATTCATTGGAATAAGCATCAAAGAAAAAAAAATTGTTTATTTGCTCAAAAATGTTTTATTTGCTCATTAAAAAAAATTATTTAATTATTTTTCTCACAAAAATGGATTTTAATTTAACAATTTTAATTAAATTTTTGGAAAAATTGAAATTATTAGTTAATTTTTTTAATCAAAATTGCATGTAAGCCTTCAGAATAATTCCACACACATTTTTATCTTTCTCTTCACTCTCTTATAACAGACGAGAAAAGCCATTGATCAGATTAATTGGCGGATTAAATGGTTCGCGGCGACCACAAAAATAAACAATCGCTTAATGTGGCGCTGGGGGTAAAATCATTTCGCTCTCGACGGCTGTCGAGAGTCAATAATTTGCAATTAATTAATTGGGCTAAACCAAATTGGGGAAAAATACCACAATGCACTGCCTTAATCCAATTCCTGTAAAAGTAATATCGCTTCAGTTTTACCGAAAAACCAGAAGCGGTAAATTAACAATTTTTTTTAGTGTTACTAATTTATCACTGTTTTTTAATTGGTGCGGTAACGGTTAATTACCAGGATAAATATGGCATTTTTACTGAGTATTGATAAAAAATTTTACCCTAATCCCCTTGATCACTTTCCCGTTTTGATCATAGCTCATTCAAAATTTCATCATTTTTTCTTAAATTTTCGGCATTTTTTTGATCATTCAATGCAATTCTATGCGTTTTAAAATCTAAAGCCAATTTTAAATTTGAAATTAATAAAATAATTTATTATTCTCTTGGCATCCATTGCTAATTTTCTTGGCTCAATTAAAGCTCAAGCTGTGTAATATATTATTTAATGTACTTTGGTCTCGATTTATGTGCATTAATCTGGACCGGATATGCTCATCAATTATGTGCTCCGTTTGGCACCGAAATTGGTTTCCCCTTTTTCTCTATGTGTCTCCTCATTCAATAAACTCTCTCAGTTTATTCATGGTGTCCTCCCTCTCTGATTAGTGTGATCTTTCGTTTTTCTCTGTTTGTTTCTTTCTCTTCTGCTCCTGCTGCTGGTATTCTATAATTGCTCATTCTTAATTTTCTTTAACCCTTATTCTCTCTCTCTCAGTTTCTCTCTCTCTCCTTGCTCTCTTTCTTACATCACACTCTTTTTGTTCCTCTGCTTCTCTTCCTTCATGAATTTATAATTCATGCCAGTCCATAATCCTTCCACTTTCGGCCATAAATATTTTGCTTATTTGGCGGCGGCAGCTGACATAGCTTAGTGTTCTATGTCTTTTTCTCTGCTTCTCTGTCTATTAATGTTTTTCTTCGGAAACCTTTATTTTTCTTTATCTCCGCTTCTATCTTTTATTCTTTCTCTTCCTTCTCCCTCACTTTTCTCTTACTCTCGCTTCCTTTTTTTCTCTAACATTTTTTTGGATAATACTCTTCCTGTCATCTCTCATCTTTCTCTGTTGTATTTCTTGCTTTTCTCTTTCTCTCTCTTTGATCCCCTAGCAAAATGGCATTGCCAAACATTTTTTTGTCCACAGGCTGTCACCCAAACGTTGCCATTGCTATGTATGAGAGAGCCACAAGTCATTTTTCCTCTCCATCTCTTGCCATTTTAAATTTTTTTAAACCTAAACACTTTAAGCCCCGCCTATTTTTTTTTGCAAATCCCATTTTTTACTAATTGTTAATTAATTAGTTGCTGGTTGCTGCTAATTTCCCATTCATTAGTGAATGATGATGCTATTACTTAATCAATTTTCCATTTTTGGCAAAATGCCAAACTCGTTGCCAACCCAACCCTTTCAAATGCCTGCCCCATTTATCTACATATTTCACAGATAAAGCTGCAAAAAATGGCCATTCCATCACACCTCATTGTAATGTCGTCATCATTTATTTGCTTGTCGCTGCTGTTATGTATCAGTTGGCTATAAGCTATCAGCTTATTCTCATTTGATTTCTGACTGAAATTTTTCCATTTTTTACAATTTTAACCCTTAAAGGAAACTTTTTTCAAAGGTTTAAAAACAAATTTTGAGAATGGAAAAGGCATCGTTTCGATTTTTTTTTTTGAAGTTTGACTTTTTTTAAAGTATTTCAGACAAGTTGAAAATTTGTGGTTTCCGAAAATTTTATAGACCTCATTTGAGTCAAAAAAACTCTGGTAAGCTAAAATAGAAATTCTTACATCCCTTTCCAAATGTGTTCATCTTTAATAAAAAAGCCAATTTTTTTTTACCATCGTTTCGTCTCTTTTTTTCACTTTTGCACTTTGTTTTATTAATTTTAATTGCTAATCCACTTTTCAAAACTCATTTTAATTAAACAATTTTTCATGAAATTCTTCCATAATTTCCATTTAAAAAATATTTCTAAATTTATTTTATTTTTTGTATTTTTCAAACTTTTTTCCCCTACATATTTATCTCATCGATAAGATCTGTCTTTCTTTCCCTTTTTTCTCATTAATTTTATGGATTTCCAATTTCTCAGCGTTCGTTTGCCCCGTTTTTCTTCTTCATCACTTTTGTACCTCTTCTCTGTTGTATTATTTATTCATTTACACATTTTTCTGTTGCAAATTTTGTCACAATTTCCCATCGTAAAATTTTTTCCTTTAAAATCAATTTTTTAAAGAAAAACTCAAAATTTTAATTTTTTATAGGGAAAACAATTTTGGTCGCTTCAATATAGCTTAGAAAATTTTGGCAAAATCTTCAAAATTTTGACCTTCCAAGATTTTTTTTCCATTTTTCTTTACATTAGCCAGTAAATTTAAAAAAAAGAAAAAAATTAAAAAAGTCTTTACTGTTTTTAATAGGTTTTTCGAAAAATTTTCCATGCAGTAAATTGTTAAAACAAAATCATAAAATTGCCTAAAGTTGTCCAAATTATATCACATAAATTTTCGGTACTTTTCCGTTTTGGGGCCGCATATTTCAATATTAAAAAAACGTCAAACTAAAGAATGCGGGACCCATTCGATGATGATACATATTTTGGCTTACATTGTTTCTTTTATGCCTCCCAAATCGTGACCGGAAAATCGGTCAGTGGAAAATGCGTCAGTGATACAAATATTTTAAAATAAAGTTCTATGGCATTAGTGTTGTAATATAGAAGTAAACTTCTATAAGAAAATCGTTCTCAATTTCGAACCCCGGAGCCGAACTCGAACTAAAAGTCGAAAAGTCAAAATTTTCGAAATTAGGTTTTTTCTTAAAAAACAGTTTAAATACACGGAAACAAACTAAAAGCCATAAATCCTGCAATAAGAGATCATTTTTGCCGTTTTTGAACCAAAAATGCTAAATTCGAAAATTTGGACTTTTGACTTTTTGTTCGTATTCGGGTCCGGGGTTCGGATGGCCAAAATGGATACCGGATTCGTGCTCAGTGCCCCCCGAAAACGCAAGGAACTTGTTTTTATGACAATAAAATTTTCACTGACGCATTTTCCGCTGACGCATTTTCCACTGACGCATTTTCCGGGCGCCCTCCCAAATAGCTGAAGCGCTCGCTGTTTTTGAATTTTAAGCGCGCTTTTTCTTGATTTAAAAAAATTGAATGTGCGGTCCCCAAACGGAAAGTACCAAATTTTCTTTTATTTTCCTATGCTCAAACTTTGATCGCTCATTTTTTTTCAATTTCCTAGGCCCATACTTTCGAACGGTCATTTCAGTCAGGCGCACTTTGACGCTTTATAAGTAGAATTCAAAAAACCTTTTTGTTCTAACTGTTTTTGCCATAAATATTTCGAAACTTCACAAAATTTTTTGAAATTTTACAGGCTAATAGAGGACACTTAGGGCTTTCGAAAGATATCAAGAATTAAAAATTTGGTCCTTTCTATGAGAAATTATAAAGCATTAAAGTGCGCCCGACTGAAATCATCCCCATCGCCCGCCCCTCTTGCCTTTTGAATTTTTTTGTTTTTCAATTCTGGGCCCAAACAATGGGGACACCCTCGTTTCGGCGCCAGCCCAGTTTTTGGACTATAACTTTTTTCTTTGTCAACCAAATCTAACATTATTGGTATCATTCGAAAGCTCTAAGTGTTCTCTATTAGCCTGCTAAGCTTCAAAAAATTTCGTTAATGCTCAAAAAATTATGACTAGAAGAATTCAAAAAACCAGGCCACATGTGTACTTTTGGCCATAACTTTGTTCAAAATTGATCAAATTTTTTGGAATTATGCAAAATAATAGAGCATCAGAAGGGCTCTCGAATGATACCAACAATGTTAGATTTGGTGGAAAAAGAAAAAAGTTATAGTCCAAAAACTGGGCTGGCGCCGAAACGAGGTGGACCCCAAACAATGACCACCCCATTCATCCGCCGTTTGTTTCGCCCCTTTCCGTTCGGCTGCTGCAACAGAATGCTAATTCAATTTTTGGCGGGCAATTCAAATTTAAATTTTGTCTTTTTAAAAATGATAAAAGCTGTGACGGACGGCGGATAAATTTGGGGGCGAAACAAAGGGAAAAGGAAGAAGAAGAAGAAGAAGCGGAGGGCAAAAAAAGGATGATGCAATCGTCGCCAAATTGATCCGTCATCATTTTCTTTCCTTCTCTCTCTCCGTCTTTTGGCCCATAATCGTAAAATATTTTTGTCGTCCGCCGCTTTAAAGCCTCCAAAAAAGCCAATTTTTAAATGGGAACAACGGTTTTAATTTTATTATTTTTTATAATGTTATTTTACTTTAATTATTTTTTTTCCTCTTACTTATAAATAAAAAGTATCCTTTTTTCCTAATGGAATTCGTTATTTTAATTTTCAAGATTTTATTTATTTTTTCCCATTAGTTTTTGTTAAATTCTCTTAAAATTATGCATAATTTTTGTTGTTGTAAATTTTAAATAATTATTTATTCTATTTTATAAGAGTTTATTTTTTCACCAAACTTTGTACCTTTTATTGAAATAAAATGTTTCAATTAATCTTAAATTACTATTTTTCAAACAAATTTAGTCCACAAATTATTACCTTTTTTTAATTTATAATATTATTTTTTAAATAATAATTTTTCTTAAACAAATAAAAAATGAAATTTAACTGCAAATATCATTAATGTTTATGTGGTTTTTCCCCTCAAAAAATATGGGACCATTGTCACTCATTTTATTGTACATTTTTATTTATTTATTGCAATTTTTTCTCGTAAATAAATTAAAAAGGAAATTTTTCAGATAAAATAAATTTGGAATAATAATATTTTTATTTTATTTTGAACGGCGCATTTTCTCCAAGAAAAAATGTCTTCAGCAATTCGGCTGGAGCCTGAAAATGACGAAACAAAGCGGGTCTATCAGCCGACCGTAACCGACAAGGAGGAGGCAAGAAATTTTTGGAAAATTTTAAAATTTCTATTTTTTTCAAAATTTTTCAGGAGGCCGAAGGGTCCAGCGGCGATGATACGGGGTTGAAGCCCAAAATTGGACTGTTCGGTGGTGTGATGGTCATTGTCGGCTGCATCATTGGGTCAATAATATTTTGAGATATTATATATTTTTTTTTAGGTGATACGGCCGATGGAAGGGGACCCATTTTCAAAAAAAAAACAAAAAAATTTTTAGATTTTAAATTTTTCAAGGGGCTTAGAATTCCGTTCTATCATCCATTTCGAGCCAATTCTACCCCTTCGAAAATTTTTGTTAAAAATTCAATTTTAAACTTATTTACATTTATGCAAAAATTTACTCATATAAAAGTATTTTTGCGCGTTTCGTAAAACTGCCAAATGGGTTCGAAACAAAACATATGTAACAAATAAAAATTCATATCTTGGCCCAACTTCAACCAAACTAATATTTTATGGTATTTTTTAATAGCTATGGGTGTATTCTTTCAGAATATAATATTACAAAATTTTTGTCTTAAGTATAAAAAAAGTTAATTTTTTAATAGCTATGGGTGTATTCTTTCAGAATATAATATTACAAAATTTTTGTCTTAAGTATAAAAAAAGTTATCGTCATAAAATTTCAAAAAGTCTTACATATGCCAGAATTTTTTGTACAGAACTTTTTTGAAATCCAATTAAATTTTCTGAAATTTTAAAGGTAAATAGAGAATTCATAGAGCTATCGAATATATAAATTAATTGGCTCAATTGTATTTTATAGATTTAAAACATTGCGTTTATAATTATATATGCTTGACCATTGCAAAAAACCTAGAATGTTCAATGATTTATAACTTTTTTTATACTTAAGATAAAAATTTTGTAATATTATATTCTGAAAGAATACACCCATAGCTATTAAAAAATACCATGAATATTAATTTGGTTGAACTTGGGCCAAGATATGAATTTTTATTTGTTACATATGTTTTGTTTCGAACCCATTGGCGCTTTTACGAAACGCGCATGGGTGGCGGTTTTTACGAAATGCACTAGCACCGGTTTGCTCCTCACCGGAAAATTGCATTTGCCAATGACTAATTAATATAATTTTCCCTATTTTTTCAGTTCTGGCATTTTCATTTCACCGAAAGGCGTCCATGAAAGTGATTTACAAATAATTCATTAGAAAATAATAATTTTAATTTCGAAGGGTACAAAATTCAATTTTTTTTAATAATAAATAATTTTAAACTTAATTAATTTACGAAATTTTCAGACATTCTCTCCGTCGGTTGGTCGTTGGTCATTTGGGTGGTCTGTGGTCTTTTTTCGGCCATCGGCGCATATGTAAAAATAAAAATCATATTTTTTAAAAATATTAAAAAAAAATTTTTAGTGTTATGCCGAGCTTGGAACGTGAGAAATTTGTTTAATAAATGTTTCAACATATAGAAAACTTTTTCAGTTTTATTCGTGAATCCGGAGGCGACTATGCTTACGGTAAAAATTTCCCGATTTTTTCATCAGATTTCAAAAAAAAAATTTTTTTTTTTGCAGTTTTGGCAGCCTTTGGACCTTTGTGCGGATTTCTCAGAATGTGGATTGAATGTGTCATTGTCAGGTCGAGTAAAAAATTGTTATTATCTAATTTAATCATTCATTGTTTTTGAATTTAAATAATTTTAAAAAATTATAATTTGAAATATTTTTTTTTTCAAATTTTCTGCAAAAATCCTATGAATTTAGGAAAGAATAAATAATAATAATAATAATTAATTTATTAAAATTTTTTTTTTTTTCGTATATTTCAATCCTTTTTTTTCTTTAGGCCCTGCACTATTACAGCCGTGGCCATCACTTTCGCCACGTACATTTTGCAGCCATTTTACCCCGTTTGTCCATTGCCTCCATTTGCGCCGCAATTTTTGGCCGCCGCAGTGATCAGTAAGAAAAAATAATTAATAAATAAATTAAAATTTTTATTTATTTTTTGTATTTCCAAATTGCGTAATTTTATTTTTTTGAATTGAAATTAAAAATTTAAGTAAAATATTTGTTTAACATTAATTTTTATTCTGTTTAAATTCAATTACTATAACATTTTTCATTTTTTAATGTGATTTAAATTTGAAAAATCAAAAAATAAAAGTTCAACTAATTATAATTTTTTTTATTAATTAAATAAATATAATTTTTAAAATTAATTGCCCAGTTTTGCTGTGTCTGTTCAATTGCAAAAGTGTCGAATTTGTCACATGGATTCAAAATGTGTTCACTGTGGCCAAATTGTGCGCATTGGGCCTGATCATTGGCACCGGCGTTGTTCTGCTGACCTACGGAGACCGTAAAAAAATATTTTAATAAATTTATTTTGAGATTTATTTTACAAAATTAAATGAATATCTGATGCCCGATTCAGTCGCTTAAATTCCAAAGACTCATAATTAAGGTCGCGATTTCTAGTGAAAATCTTTTTTTTTTTGCTCAATTGATTTGAAGAAAGGAGCTCAAAAAAACGCATTTCTGCATTAAAAATTTTCGATTCTGACGTCATTATCAGTCACTAGAAATCACTATTTTGGCATTTTGTCACTATTTTTTCACTATTTCGGCATTTTTTGGAAATTTCTCAATAAAAATGCGATAAAACGAAAAATGCACCCCTAAAAATCGGCCTCAAAAATTTCAGAAAAAATTACCCCTAAAAATCGACGCGAAATTTTTCAAAAATACACTCCTAAGAAATGAAAACATTTTCTCAAAAATGCATTTTCTTGGCAAGAATTTTAATTTTAAAAATTATTTTTTTTGGCACATATTTTGGGGTTTTTGTCCTTAAAAATCCCAGCCCTACTCAGTTGCAATTGAAATAGTGGAATAAAAAATATTTTTGCTTAATTTTTGGCTAAAAATTATGTCACTAATTCGGACTTTTTGCCACTATTTTGGCATTTTTACTCATTATTTTAGTTAACTGTTTCGAGATTTTTCGTCACTAAAAGTCGCGACCCTACTCATAATTAAGAATAATTTGCAAATACATGGAGGAAAAACTTGAAATTCAAGGACATCGGAATTAGTTATTTTGATGATAAGCGTGCTTTTCTGATTGCCAAGGACACCATTTTAGTGAATTCTATTAAAAATGGTAAACATTTCAAATCGGAACTGTCCCTGCGATTCATTACGCCAAAATTTGCTCTTATTTTAAATTCCGCATAACATGAAAAACACTATTTTATAAAAAAAAATAATGAAATAAATAGGAATATTATAATGAAAATATTTATTTTTAAGCCTATCGAGACTCGTTCGTCGATGCTTTTACGGTGCCGGAGAGTGTTGGCACGGGACAAATTGCCATCGCATTTTACTCGGGACTTTGGGCATACAACGGGTGGAACTATTTGAACTTCATCACGGAGGTGCCTTGAAGAGAATTTTATTTAAATTTATATTCTTTATTTTTTTAATATTTTAAATTGACTCGGATATCTATTTAAATGATAATAATTTAGTTAAAATTATTATTATTATTATTATTATTTCCATACTTAATCAAACTTTATTTTTAAAAAAACTCGCAAAATTAAGATTTTTGTTCTTTTAACTACCTTTTAACTCAATAAAACATTTCATAACCTTATGATAGTTGTAACCAATTAGGAATTGATTCCCATAATTAATTTCTTATTGGTCAATTAGGAAATGGTCAACCCGGTGCGCGACTTGCCCCGTGCCATTTTCATTTCCTGCACATTGTGCACCCTGTTTTACCTGCTCGCAAATGTGGCATTCTATGCTGGCACATCGCCAGACGAACTGCTCGAATCAAAGGCCATCGCTGTTACAGTGGGAATTTATATTTAATTATTTTTTGTTAATTTTATTTTGTTCAATCACAAATTCAAATTTAAAATTTTTCGCCATTGCACAGTTCGCCAACAAATTTTACGGTGCTTTTGCGTTTGCAATGCCAATTTTGGTGGCCGGCTCCTGCTTTGGCACGGTGAATGGTGTTATGCTTACATCTTCGAGGTGAATTAACAATCGACATTAAAAATAAATACAAATAGGGAAATTTAAATTTTAAAAATTCCCTAATGAATGATGCCATCGATCGATTTACAAAATAAAAAAAATCCCAAAAATTCCTCAGGCTGTTTTACGTGGCTGGCCGTAATGAGCACATGCCGACTATTTTGGCATACATCAACCCGTACTGGAACACACCAATCCCATCCGTGCTGTTCACGGTCAGTGTAGTAGTGCATTTTGACCAATTCCGAATCCCGAACCCAAATTCCAAACTAAATTGGAAAAAATAATGAATTTTCGATCTTTTTTTGTATACCAAATTAGGGTTCATCCCCGATCCAATGCGGGGAATTACGAAGGTCGTCTCTATTAGAAATTTGGTTATGTTTTCTCGAATTTTATAAAAATCCCTGACGAGGCTAATGCTTCTCCCCGACATTTTTTTTAAATTTCTCCAGCCATCCCTGACACAACATTTTGTCTGGGATTTCCTCTCCGACCCCCGACTTTTCTCTCCCGAGTTCGGGGACCAACCCTAATCCAAATATGGAGTGTGATTTGGTCAAAATGTATTCAAATTCATGGTCAACGATCACGAAAACCCCCGGGTTTTTAATCTGTATATTAATAATCAGGCATTTCTTTCATTGTGCTATTTGTTGCTGTCGGACAACATTTACACGCTGATCAACTATGTGGTTGGTTAGCAGCATTAATAGTTGAATCAAAGCGATTAATTTAATTATTTTTTTGCCCTTCGACTGAAACATTTTTCTTTATAAGAAATTTAAAAAATATTATGAAATATTCCAAATTTACATAAATTTGGGAACAGGACAAAATCGCGCCGCCGAAATCACGTCGGGACAAAATCATGCCGCTGGAAATTTTTTAAAAAATTTTCAAACCTAGAATTTTTTCAAGAAAAAATTCTTAGAAAATTTTTTTATAGGAAAATTTAAGGGAAAAAAAAATTTGAAAAATTTTCAGCGATTTTTTTTTGGAATTTTATGATAAATTACTAAGTTTTTTTGAAAATTTTCCAATTTTTCTTTGAAATTTTCTTATAGAAAAATTTCTAAGAATTTTTTCTTGAAAAAATTCAAGTTTGAAAAAATTTTTAAAATTTCTAGCGGCGTGATTTCGGCCGGCGTTATTTCGGCCTGGCTTCATTTTGGCGGCGTGATTTTGGGGTGCACCCATAAATTTCCCTAATTTTCTCTTACAAATTTTCTTTCTACGAGTGCGTCTTCCCAAAAATTTGATTTGTTGGCATAACGATTATTATTATTTTTTTTTTTTTTACTATTATGCTTATATTTAAATAAATCCAATTCTTCAAAAAAACGGTAAAG
Organism: Heterodera glycines; assembly: GCA_004148225.2. NCBI lineage: Eukaryota > Metazoa > Nematoda > Chromadorea > Rhabditida > Heteroderidae > Heterodera > Heterodera glycines. The sequence continues at coordinate 893,168 of CP049710.1, read as the reverse complement.
CTATTTTTATGCACATCATTTTTTTCAGCAAATTGTCAATTGGTTGGCCATCGGTGTGGCCACCGCTGGTCTGATGTGGATGCGGTGTGAAAATTTTTTAAATTATTTTTATTAAAAATTATATTAGTGTTGATATTTATTATGAAAATAAATAAAATTTATTTATTTGTTAAATTTTTAATTCAAGAAACAATTGTTGTTAACAATAACATTTTAAATTATTTATCA
>CP049710.1:842230-891940 GCA_004148225.2 Heterodera glycines | reverse complement strand
GCGGAAACGGCAAATATTGTGGAGGAGCCACAGAATATGGCGGAATATGATCGATGATCAATCATCCCCCCTTTTTGTCACTTAACATTTGCCTTTGTCATTTCTACTAACAATAAGTTTCACTTTTTATTTAATTCACATTGAATTAAATTTAATGGCTACAAATGCTTAATGACTTCACCATTTAAAAAGTTGCTTTTATATCCCTTCTGGCAAAGGGAAACAAAAGCTTTCTACCAAAAGTTTTCAATTTCATTAAACTTCCATTAAAATAGGCTTACAATCAGAAGTGTTTTTGGGCCATGTATAATTTGTTTGTTCTCAGTTTGTACAGAAATTTTAACTATAATAAAACAACAAATAATATCACGATAAACAATTAGATATTTTCTTCGGTCCCATGTGAGAACACTTTCACCGTCGTGTCCACCGAACCGCTGCAAATACGGCTCGGCACTGTCCAATCAACGCACAGCACGCGGTCCGAATGGCCCATCAAATCATATAGAGCCGCCCTGGGGCTGCTGAAATTGGACACAAAAAACATTAGAGTAACAGAAAAAAAGAATTTCTTAAAATTCAAATCCTCGAAATACACCCCCCGAGTCGGGGGCGTTTGGGCCCCCGTTTTTGGGCCCTCGTTTTTGGGCCCCAGGGTCGTTTGGGCCCCAAGTACAGAAAAATGAAAAATCACAGTAAAAACAACTTTTTAAATTTCAGCATAAAAATGTAAAATAAACAGTTTAAAAATAAATTCAACAATAATTTTAACAATAAAAAATGTAAAAATTAACAGAAATTCACGGGTTCATTCGATAGTTGCGAGAAATTCCCCGGAGAAACTCCAAAATAATGTGAAATTGATTGCGATTGTGGTAATTGTGATCATGGTTGATGTTGCCTGCATTCATCGGGACGTAAAGGCGCACAAATTAAGAATTCGTTCATCTGTCGCCAAAATGCCGCCATTCTAATGTCACACAAGGGCACGAACGCAACAGACGTGATCATTCGAGCGTTCTCGGCAAACACAGAATCGGTGCAGTAGCGCTGAAACGGGTCGGGGTCACTTCGGCGCCGCAATAATTAAAAAAAAATTATTAAAACCTGCCACAAATTTTGTTCCTTCAATTTCTTTTGCAAATTTCGCACAAAATGGAAGAAACAAAAATTGATTTGACACCCTCCAAATACAGTTGTGACCGCATTGCTCACGGCCAATTCGAAATCAATTGTGAATGATGTAGGTGCAAATGTTGGCCATGCCTGATGTAGGAGCTCAAACATACGAATGTATGACGCCTGCGACTTCGATGTGAGCAGAAAATGGCACACTGGTATGATCCATTTGCCTCGTCTAAACATTGCAAAATAAAAAAATTTCTAAAAACTAACTAACCTAGCCAAAATTGTATAAATTTGATAAAAAAGTGGCGGCGCCAATGAAAAGGTCCCGTCACCGAAGCAAGCTTCCATTCGATCTGCCCACCGGCCAAATGACTCGCGTCCGAACAACAAAATTCTATAACCGGCCAAAATAAACAGCAAAAAAAAGGTCTTCAGGTCGGGGTTCTCATTTCCTCGTTCATAATATACGCCGCTGTCTCCTAACAGGAACTGTTCATCGATGCCGTCCGTCGGTGTGTACGTCTGATACGCCGGGCTGATTATAAGCTGCTCAAGATTTGCAGGAACGACGGGGGGCGCATTCACTTCTCGGCGAGCTCTTTTGATTAACTAAATTGGAATTGTTTTTATTATATGAAAAATATTTTGTTTTCACATCTTTTGCTGCTTGTTTTGACACCAAAATTGCCGACGGAGACGGGACATTTTGAAGCGCTTCTGCTCTGATGACAGAAGGCGGTTCGAAGGTGGCAATTGCGCGCTTTTTGATTGCGGTCGTGACCATTTGAGCATCAACACGTGACGCATCTGCTGGACATGTGTGCGGAGTTGCGAGGCGAATGAATTGGTCGTGGAGGTCCGTCCAGATTCGGCCGTTGCATTTGTCGGTGCTGTTTTTGAACTCGCATCTCCAAAATTTTGTCATCCCATCAGAACTCATTTTAGCGAAGGTGTAAAGGTGGCCTTCGTAAGACAATTTTACTTTTTGTTTTTTGGTTGCAATTGGGTTAGCCATTTCTGAAAAATGTCCAAATCAGAATGTACATCAAATTGGTTAACTATTAAAAAATAATAGGATTTGGAATAAGTAAAATTGTAAAAAATGAGCGAATGTTAATTAAACCTAACTTATGCCAAGTGGCGAGGGATCCCTCAGGCTTAGTTTTTAGAATCTTAATTTTTAAAAAAGCACATTTTTCGATTTTTGGGTTGGGGCCCAAACGACCCCGGGGCCCAAAAACGGGGGCCCAAACGACCCCGGGGCCCAAAAACGGGGGCCCAAACGCGGGGGCCCAAAAACGGGGGCCCAAACGCTCTGGTCCCACACCCCCCCCCCCTCCACAGTCAAAAATTTATGAAGACAATATTTAGTACTAATAATGACATTCTGAATATAAATTTGTTTTAATCATTCGCTAAATACCTACTCGACGCTTGTGCCAGAAACTCACCGGACGTCCCACATTTTAACTGTGTTGTCAAAGCTGGCCGAAACAAACAAATGCTGGTCGGTTGAGTGCCAACAGACATCGGACACAACGCCAACCGGTGCACCCCAAAACGTCGTCGCCGAAACGTCGTCGCCGAAACGTCGTCAGCCTGAACGTCGTCAGCCGAAACGTCGTCGGGACAAAACGGGTCGGGGTCACTTCGGCGCGGACCATTTCGGCGACGCAAATTTTGAAATGCTATAACTTTTTTATTTGTCAGTTAGCTTTAGCCAATCTGGCATCATTTGAAAGCTCTATGTGTGCTCTATATTTACATGTAAAAATAGAAATGAATGATTCAAAAATAAAAAAGTTATGCCACGCGGCGCCGAAAAAGCCAAGAAAAAGTTAATTTTTGAGGTTTTTTGGCCATAACTTTTTTGTAAACTGACGAAATTTTTTGAAATTTTACAGGCTAATAGAGAATCTGAAGAGCTATCGAATGATAACAAAAATTTTTAATTTGGTTGATCAGGAAAAAAGTTGTTAGCAACGGCGCCGAAAACGCCGGCGCCGAAGTGGGCAGTTCCCGACAAAACGTTGTCGAGACAAAACATCGTCGGGACAAAAAGCGTCGAAAAATTTCGAAAAAAATTCCTTAAACTTTAAAAAAAAACCATTTTTCGCTTCCTATCCTTTTTAAGGGTAGGATTGGCCTCTTTAACCAACATAAAACGGTTAATGAGTTTCCGGCACACGGCCACGAGGAGGCCTGCGATTGGTAATGGTACCTTAGTGCGCCTTTTTTTTTTGAAAAATAAAAAGCGAAATTACCGAAATAAAATAATTTTTGATCCGAAAGAAAAAAAACGAAGGGTGTAATCGCAGCACTGAAGCAAAGAAAATTTAAATAAAAAGAACCAAACCAAAGGGCACAATAAACCTCCAAAGAGGTGCTCCCAGTGGCTTAAAAGGAAAACAGTCCCCCCTTGAACAATCTCCAAAATTCGCTCATCTATTTGTCGGTACTTTTTACGTTTGGTCGGTGCATTATCCCCCCTAATCATTGCTTCGTAATCAGCGTCTTTTCCCTTTTGGATGGTCTTAATCCCGTCAACAAATTTCCAGATTGAAGGATGGTCCATAGACAATTGTTTGTGAATCCGTTTGTGCCCCGCCTCACTAAAATTATTTGTCCGGTCCTCATTATTCATAACCCTCTCAAATAAATTCCACATTTCGCGTGGAAAAAGCGGCCTACGTCGAGTCCCATTGCGGTTTAAAGGTCCCATATAATTTATTTCAAACCAATCCAAGAGAGGGTTCAGACCAGAAAATTCATTGTCAAAAAAGTCCCTTAAATCCCCAAAAGCATTTTCAAGATTTTCTAACTGCACAAAAGCCAAAGCAACGATCATTTTGCAACTTAATTTGATATGAGGGTCGTTTTTATAACGTGGCAAAAGATTGTGTTCCGCTACTTTTTTTTCATGGAATGATTGAGATGAAAAAAACACCCATGCAACTGAGAATTTGGCCAATTTTCTTGGATGGAATGGAAAAGACCGATTTCGAAATCATGGGCAACTGAATCCGGATTTAAATTTGGACAGAAATTTTTTATTTCAGTAAAAAGTTTGTCATAGGTAGCCCTTTGTTTGCTAGGAAGAAGACAGTAAAACATTGGAAAAACATGCCTATTTCTTTTGCCTAAAATCATAAAAACTTGACCATTGTGAAAAGGACGAGGACAAATTTTGAAAGTCCCATCAACGTAAAGGCTTTTCACAAGGTGGGCCCATTCTAAGACAGATTCTTTCCCGAACACAACCACTCTAGATGGATCTTCATGCCCTGTATCAATTAAAAGAAAGTTTTCTCCCTCGTATCCGCGAGGCGGGCGATTTGCCAAGAAAGGTTTGCGTGTTTAATGGGCGGGCGCCAATGAATTTGGTTCCGTGCTCGTTCAACCATTTTTCGTGTTGAATTTTTTGTGGGCATTTGACCTAAGATCGCTTGGCTAGCCCCCTGTAAAACACGGTCACGAATTTGACCAGGAAGTTCAACTGTATCCCTAGCCCGCTTTTTGATGGAATTATTTAAATCTTTGACTTCTGCTGATGCTGGATCAGGTTCGTGGTTGTGTTCGTGATATCTTTTAACGATTTGTTCTCCCCGTATGTGAATTTGTGCTGGACAAGTATCATAGCGTTTAGTACATGCCCAAAAAGAGAGATTGTGATCGGATTTACTTTTGGCCTCAAAAAGATAAAGAAAGCAATTTTCGTAAATTTGCTGTTTTCCTTTATTGGAAATAATACGGCGTAATTGGGACCGTTGTGCTGCCATTACAAAAAAATTTGGATTCTGAAAGTGAAGATTCTGCGATATTTTAAGCCTTTATATAGAGGTTGGTTAGGAGTAAAAAACTATAAGTGTAACTTTAATGGAAAATTATGCTTTCTCAAACTTTTACCAAGCTTCTTTTGAAATGGATGGTGTCAATTACTCGTCAACCGAACAATTCTATCAGCATCAAAAAGCTCTATTTTTTCGTGATTTTGGTGCTGCTAGCTCAATAATGGCGACAAATAACACTGCCAAGATCAAAAAATTTGGAAACAACAAACGTATTCGTTGTTTCAATATTGCTATTTGGCGCGATGTCTGTGAGAATATAATGATGCGAGGCCTCAGAAAAAAATTCGAACAAAACGGGATGCTCAAGCAAATGCTCATAAAAACTGGTTCAAAAACTTTGGTTGAAAGTTCCCCGCACGATATGTTTTGGGGATCTGGAATCACAATGGACGACCCGCTTCTGTTGAGAAAAGAATGGAGTGGAAAAAACAGAATGGGAATATTGTTGATGCTATTGCGGGATGAATTAATTATGTTGTCTCGTTAAATGTCTCGTATACCATAAAATTGTTAGCCTAACTTTAGCATTAATTGATTCAAAGGAAGCGAAAAATGGTTTCTTTTTAAGAAGGAATTTTTTTTCGAAATTTTTCGACGCTTTTTGTCCCGACGACGTTTTGTCTCGACGACGTTGTGTCTCGACGACGTTTTGTCCCGACGACGTTTCGGCTGACGACGTTCAGGCTGACGACGTTTCGGCGACGACGTTTCGGCGACGACGTTTTGTCCTGCTCCGAACGCCAACATGACCATGGAACGATGCCTTGACCATTGAGCCATCTAATGGCGAAATTAATTAGAAAAAAGGGGAGGGGCATTTAGTTGGGTCACCAACCCCTGGAACGAAAATCCCAAAGCCGAACCAACGAATCGACAGAGGCGGTCAGCACAAGGCCATTGGCCGGACAGACCGAAAGTGCTAAAGGCTTTGTTCGAAGTGAGCGTGGAGATGGGCCCTGAAAAGGCAGAAAAGGATACAATGACAAGAAAATAAATTTAAGTTGGGGAGGAATTGAAAAACAAGCAACCTTGTTTGGGTAAATCTTGAAAAACCAACTATTTTTGAATAAATAAAAATTGAATTAAGATCCGCTTTCATAATGAATGCTAACCCCCTAAAAGGGTTAGACCAGAAACTTTAAAAATGGACAAATCTGCCACCCACTCACTTCGCAAAAATCACCTGCCAATTGGAGGTCCCAAAGCATCAACTGATGGTCCCATGAAGCAGTGATCGCCTGGCCCGAGTTGGACGGATGCCACGCGCAGCCGATCACGGGCTCGCGATGCGATTCCAAAGTGACCATCGGAGTCTGCCAAAGATGCAAATTAAAAAAACCATCGTTTTCTCGCAAAATGTTTGATTAATTGTTTATTTGTTAAATGTGCGACAATTTTGAACTACGACCATTCACTGAACATTTGCGGTGTAGGTCGCCCTGTGAAATGTCGAAAAGCAAACGCATCATTTATACTGGGGCCCAACTGTATTGACAACAGCAAAAAAGTCATGGCACATAAATGAATGCCATGAAAAGCACAAATATTCAAAAAGGGAATGTGCCGAAAATGGAAATCAAAAACATTTAACAAAATATACATAATAAACCCACCAGGTACATTCCTGTTATATGACTACAGCCAATGTTTTTAAAAATCAACAAAAGGGCGTGCAAAATTTACAAGGCGCGCGAAGAATTACTTAGGTGAAAAGGTGTAGCGAGGGGGGGGGGGGCTGAGGGGTTAAAGCCCCCCCCCCCCCGAAACCGAAAAAATTTTTTTAACGAAAATTGGAAAATTTTCTGAAAAATTATATTCATTTTTTTTATTAGAACCAAAAATCTTCAATTTTTGAGAAAATCTGTTACATTAGAAAATCGATCAAAAATTCCAAAAATTTTCCGGTTGCTAACCCTACCCTTCAAAATAAAATTTGGGAAATCGTGGCGAAATTCGGATTGGATCATGGTCGACTGTCAACTCAATGGCACCAAGGCATCACTGATGGCCGACTCTGGATCACGTTTGGCCGTCATTCAGCAAGCATTATGGGAACAGTTAGGCAGCCCCAAACTCAAAAAGGGCATTTCAAAGACCAAATCATATTCGGGGCACTTTTTCGAAATCTCCGGGTATTTCATTTGCTCAATCACATTCCAAGGAGTCACACTTCAATTAGAGTGTCATGTCGCACCAAAAGGGGCAATGAATTTGTTTGGTCTTCCATGGATCAGGGCGTTCGAAGCGGCACTTCAACATCCCATTGCCACCACTCTCAACAACTTTTCACACCCAGCAAACAACACCAAACACAGCAACGACAACATGCCAAAACAGTTCAATTGACAAAAAGAAGTTCACCGTCGACTTTCGCGATTGGAGACAACGTGCTGATACTCAACTATCGGTACAACAAAAGCATGTGGTTGCAGGGTAAAGTTGTTGAAGGCGCAGGTGTGGTTTGGAAGGTGCACGTTCCAATCTTAAACGCCGTTGTGCGTAGACATACCAATCAAATGCGTCACTTTTGTTGCATGGTTGCGCTGTGAATTGGATTTGGATGATGGCGATGGCAGACGGCATTTTGAATGATGGTGGCCACGACGATTGCAGTTTGAGCAGATCGGTGCCTTTGGACAGTCGCTGACCCAGTGCATTTGATTGCAGAAACGGCATGGCGACGGTGGTTGTTGCGGTTTGCGCTGAAATTGGGATGATCGTTGATTGTTGCTGGTGGTGGACGTCGTCTTTGACGAGCTTCGCGACCCATCCCGCTTTCGCTGTTGATGATCCCTTAATTTTTGGGGTTTTATAGTTACCGAATTGGCCACATGAGTTGAATGTGCCAATGCGTTGGAAGTGTTGCGAAGAGAGAGAAACGGGCGGTACTCTTCTGTGAGCTTCTCGTATGAGATTGCTTCCGGCGGTGTCTTCTTCTTCGCTTCCTCCAAAAGTCGCAAACAACGCTCTCGGAGCTCTTGATCAGTGTCCGAAAGTCCTGTAAGGAAGATCATTGCTTTGATTTCGTCCTTGGTCAGATCCATTTGTGATCGCTCGCACATTGCGTTGACCTGGCTGGCGAAATCTAATGGGGAGTGTGAAATTGATTTTGTGAGCTGAAAACATTCTAATCGACGGGTGAAAATGGATGCACAAAACATGGCCTTGAGCTTGTCGATCGTCTGCGCCAGCGTGAAGTCAGTGGGCTTGCTTGGAAGCACACTTTCGGCATAGCGGTTGTACTCTGAGCAATGGTGCATAATTGAGGTCCCTAATTAACTTTTATATTTTGGTTCAAAATCACCAATCGGGGGTTTCGAGGGTGCTGATTACAATCTGACCATAGGTTTGCCTAACTCAGAACCCCGGATTCAAATTTCGAATATTTATATTGGATTCGACTTAAAAGTTCCAAACTGACCAGGTATTCGATTATAAACAACAATGCAACATTTTTTTTAACTTTTTCTCAAAATTAGTGTGTAGGTAGTTTTCAGCCGGAAATTTTTTGCTTTTGATATGGTTTGCTCCAGATTTTGAAAATTTTTTCGGCGCCGAAAAAGTCATTTTATATAGGGCGCCGAAGTGGCCGCGTCGAACTGGCCGCGCCGAACTGACCCCGACCCAACTCAAGCGGGACTGGGTCGTTTTGGCGCCGACGTTTTGGCGCCAGCCTCAGTTTTTTTATTATAACTTTTTTTCTTGTTGACCAAATCTAACAATCTTGGTATCATTCGAAAGCCCTTCACAAGCTCTATTAGCCTTACAAAAAACAAACAAAAATTTTAGCTTCTAAAAAAGTTATTAAGAAAAAAACTCAAAAATTTCGACTTTTTTGGAATTTCATGTTATAACTTTTTTGGTAATTGTCTAATCGCGAAGCAATACCTTAGAAATATCTTCTAAACATGTTAAGCTTTCGATTGATACCAAGATTGCTGGATTTGGTTAACAACAAAAAAAGTTATAACCCAAAAACTTGGGCTGGCGCCAAAACGTCGGCGCCAAAACGATACGGACCCAACTCAAGCATATCATTTTCAGCATTTAATTTTCCATCACCCATTTTAAGCAAAAAACAAGAAAAATTTTTTTGCTTTCTAACGCGTAAATTTTTTCATAAAATACTTTTGAAAATGTCTCCAAAAATGTTACAATTGTCATGTTTGGTACATATGTAAAAAAGGTAAATAAAAACAAAAATATTTCATCATAAAAACAGCTATATTTGCCTCCTTTCCCTCTCACTCTCTCTCGTTTTTTCTCTTTTTATTACTCTATTTCTGTTGAGTCAATTGAGATAATTGTGTGCCAACCAATTATTTAACGGATAAATTGCTTAAAACTTTAAAAGTCTTAATGAGAGTTTTATACTTTGTACTTTATATTACACATTTTCATTAAAAAATTTTATGAGTTAATTAGTGAATTAATTAAAATTCAATTTGAATAAAAATTCTTGGCATTATGCCAATGGCTAAAGCTTCTTTTTCATCCCATTTGTTTGTTTCTCTAATAGGTCATCAACTTCTTTCATTTTCATGCAACGATTTTGCGGAATACAACTGATTTCCGGCTTAATTAACTGCTGAGGGTCATTTTTAAGTATAACCTAAAATTTAAGAAAATTATAAAAAAATGCGATTGAACATTAAAAGACATAAAAAAAAATTATGTAATTTATATTGAGATATAGAAAAAAAACAATTTTACTGTGAAAAATTTTGATTAACATGCATTAATCATTATTAAAAAGCATATAACTAAATACAATTAAAAAAGGAAATCTTACTAATTCTCGTTAATTAACGACAAATTTCATTTTCATAACATTAATTTTGGTTTAATTAATATGGTAATGCTTATAATTTTAGGGCTTCATAATTAATTAATTTGTGACGCTAATTAGCGCAGAAGAGTCATGCCTATTGGCCATTAATAAGGGGCATAATTGATTCAGAATTTCCCACCGCGATGTATTGCACTGTCCATGGTGGCATTTCCGGATTTTCGTATTGGCACTCTGTCACTTTGCCACCCGTGTCAAATGTCACATTGTATTTGCCGGCATTGTCCATGACGTGAATGCCAATGTTGAATTCCGTTATATTTGACTTGCCCAACTGCTCTGTGATGTTACAGTTTTTCAAATTGCCCAGCGTAAAATTCTTAAATGATAAAAAGTTAAAACTCCCGTTTGAAAATCAGGTCCAAAATTTCCGGCATTTAAATTTGGTGCCATCAAACGAACCTTTTCGTGCCATATACTATTATAGCTGCTAAAATACAGTACATTTGTGCCCTCAAAAATCATCTTCATGGCCGTTTTACCAACTGAAAAATAAAAATTTTATTTTTATTTTTTATAAAATTTGGCATTTTTACAAAATGGCAATTAAAGCGAACACCGGTGCCATTTTATGTTTGCATTTTTGGTGGCCATTATTCTCATTTTTAGTGCCAAGATTGGCTAATTCGACAACATTTTATTCCCATTTCCGCTTTTTAAATAAAAAAATATAATTATGTTTAACCATAGGGTGGAAAAAATCCCCAAGGCCTAACGAATTGAAAAATATTTTTTCAAGAAATTAAGTACAATGAAATTCCTTCGGCACATTTAACTCACTGAACGGATGCCATCGCAGGCCTTCGTACAGCAAATAAACCCAAAATTTAAGCGATCCGTCCGGTTTGTTCGGGATTTTCACATTGATCTGTTCATCTTTGCTTAACAGTCGGCCATTTTCCTTGTCAACCACTCGGACAAAGTGCCGAACATTGGCCCACTCCTCCTCCGTTATATTGGCATTTGTATGGTTGATTTTAAATGCTTTGAGTTCCATTCTCCCAACGGATTCAATCTGAACAAAAAAAAATTGGTGATTTTCCAGCACACGACTCGCGGCTGTCCTTATTTTGTCCTTATTTCTAAGAAATGCCCTCTCTTTGAGAATCCAAATCATAGAATACGAAAAACTCTCATTTATCGAATTGTCCTTATTTTTGAAGTATTTGATAAAAGTAAACATTGAAATTTTCTAAAAAAAAAACAAAAAAATTCGCGCAAAATTTGTTAACAATTTCGTTATTGTCCACAAACACTTCTAATACTTTAAAAACCCAGGAAAATAAGACATTGGCGAAGGAAATATGAAAATTTTTGTATAATATTTAAATTTTTTCGATCACTTTTTAAAAGTATTATTTTGAAAAATAAAAGATTAATAAAATCATTTAATTTTCGTTTTGTAGTCCTTGAAATATAAATTAATTATTTAAAAATTAATTGCCCAATTTTACTTGAATTTTATCCACTGCCCATGGTGGGTATATGTAGTATTTATCATATGAGAATTTTTTCGAAATTCCATATTTGCAATCCAGTTGAAAGCCGACTTGATCAATTCTGATCGCAAAATGTTTGGCCGTCGCATTGATCAGCAAATGGAAATGTTGGCCATATTTGTTCAGCTTGTGCGTGCTTTCAGGACCAATTGAAAAGTCGTGGTTCTGTAATACGTGGTGATACAGTATTCGGCATTTAATTGTAGCTCTATATTTCTGATACGGTTTTGTTTCTCTCTCTCTATTCATTTATTAATAAGCCGGCATTTGGTACGATCTGGTTACTGTATTCATGATTTTTTTCCACTTTTTTGGTATGGTTTGGTTACTGTATTCAGTTAATAAGCAGACAGTTTTGTACCTTTTCACTTTATCAAATGAATAAACCCCGATGATATTTGCATTTAATTTTGTTTGTTTTTGTTTAATGGGGGTTTATTTGTGATACTGTATGTCCAAAGTTTTCGCATTCAAATTCCTTTAATACTGTAATCCCAAAAATAAATTAAATTAAAAATTTTTTATTTTCCCACCTCGTGCAGATAATTTTTGCAACTAATATTTGGCTTCGAAAGATCAAATTCCAACAATAGCAAAGTGTCACCAACTGAAAATGTGTATTTAAATTAAGAAAATAGATTTAAAATCTATTATTTTTAATTACAATTTTTGTTACCAAATCTGTCAAAAATAATTGTTTTGGATAATACGAAAATTGAAAAATTATTTTAAAATTGTGAATTCCGGTACATTCCGCTTCTGTGATTTCGGCATTTTTTTGCGCCGAAACTGCACATTTCGGCATTTTTTGGCTTCAGAAATCAGCCCTGAATTGAACTGACTTTCCGTGCTGAATCTCATCGATTCGTGCATCAATCGAATGGTGAAACTTTTCGTTGTATTATAAGTGACCATTTCCATCCAAATTTCGTCACCGTAGTTAAGTACCGTATCCAATGATGTGGTAAGGTTCAAGTTATTTTTTTTCTGAATGAAATAGGACAATGATAAATGATGAATATACGACAAAAACAACAACAACAACTATAGTCATGCTCAATTGTTTAGCATACCCCCATAAAATTTGCTAAAAAAATTTAAAAATTGACCCAAAAAATCTTTTAAAATTAAAAGTTTCAATTTATTCAATCGGAATTTTTGGTGCCAAAAAATTTCCAAAATTACCTTCTTTTCTTCGTTCAGTACAGATGGCCGGTCTAGCAATTTGATGTGCTCACCCTTTAACTGTAAAAAAATGTTGGCTTATTTTTTATGCGATTTTTTTTTTTGGCATTTACCCGAATAAAATTGACGGCCCAACTTGGCACACTTGCTTTCTTAAAATTTGATGTGTTTAACCCATTAAAAGAAACACTAAATGGGTAGTCTTTCTTCGCAATGATGTCAATGTCCGTTAATCGAGTTAAATTGAATTTGTAATGTTCAGATAGTTCTGCCTTCTAAAATAATAAATTAAATTAAAAAAAATAATAAATAATCTAAATTAGAAATTGAAAATTCAATCAAACAAATTCATTTAAATTTAAAATTTTTCAAAATTTATTGAAGAAAATTTCTCAATGATAAATATTCATTAAATTTTGCCGATAATTTGAAAATTTTAAAATTCCCGGGAAGTGGATTAATCTTCCATTTTCCCCTTTGTACGAGCTTGCCGCCCGCCGGTTACAGCCCTGTTTACCTCAACAGAATATGATGTAAATTTCATGTGGCCGGGAATAAAATTGATTTCCAACACAGTTGCACCGACTAAAAAAATCATTTAAAATGACATAATATATATAAATATAATTAAGTTAATTAGCGGAAAATTGATCATTGATCAGCTAAGGTTCACAAGGAAGTGCGTCAGTGAAACTTTTTAAACCATAATCATAAATCCCAGGTTTTTGAGTTTTAAAAAGTACATGAATTTAGGTGGGTATGTCCTCCTCTGTCAACATTAATGATTTAAATTTCAGACGGATTATTCATACTCTGATCGGATTTTCTGATTAGATCAGTTATCAGATCAAGCTCATTCCTTATTGCTGATAATGATCACACCTTTTTCATGGATTATGTCTTTACCAATTTCTGATCCTTTTTTGGATATGTATGACAAATTAAACTAATGATTTTGCTCATCAGAATTTTGGTCCTTGCATGAATTCTGATTAGCACGCTTGAACTGTTGAAAACTTCAAGACTCTTGGTCGGAATTATACCGTACTTTCGTCTGATTTGTACCGTACTTTTTAAGTGGCTCTCTGGCCTGTCATGAAGCAACGAGATTGTGAAATTGTATTTGTATATGTCGGTCAATGAAATTTTGAAGTTTATTTCTGTATCAATTTCAACGCTGGGAATGGCCATGAAAAATGGCAATGGAATCATCGGTGATTCCTTTAAAATTAAAATTATTTTAATTTAATTTAATTTAACACACGTAATTAGTGTCAATGGTGACAAATGGCATCCATGGTGGAGGATCGTTGACCAACAGAGCAGCAGCACTAATCTTAAAAAAACCGAATTTATAATTACCAAATAAATTTTCGCGATTGTCGAGACTCTCGAGAGCCAACAAAACCTGAAATGACGTCATTCGTTCAAATTGCTTTTTCATTTCCTTTGGCTCCGTCCAATTAATGGGAAAAAATTCTTCGCCCTCTTTGAGATAATTGCTCTGCACAAATTTGCCATTTAATTTTATGCCATAACTGTGGCCAGTGAATGCAAAAATGAACTCAAGCAACTGATTTTGCGTCGTATTTTCTAATGGGTTGATAATTGGCACAATTCTTGGCGAATAGCCCTAAAATTTTTTTATATGTAATTTTGAAAAATTCAAATTTAAACATGGTTTTCTTCGAATTGGACGTAGGAATTATTTGTTGACATGGCCAAATGAAACATTTTGACTTGTGCAAGTTTATCCTTGTCATTCGATTCAGCAGTTACTTAAATATTTGAATAATTTAAAAAATATTTTTTAATTTAAAAAATTATTAGACAAATTGAAAAAAGGAATTAAATTTGTAATTAGCATTAAAATAATAATAATAAAATGAAGAATAAAAATGAACCTTTTTTGAATTTCTCTCAATTTATTTAAACATTAAAAAAGAATTCTTTAAAATTAAATTATTTATTTTTAAGAAGAAAATATTTGTTTTAGTAAAATTCAAAAAAAAATTGTCATATGCATTTCAAAACAAGAAAAAAAATTATAAAAAACGCCAAAAAGCCCTGAAAAATTTGGCAAAAGTAATTAAAACCAAAACCACCTTTTTAAACCTTTTTATCGAATTATATTTGGTTTGCAAAGAAAAAATTTATAGCCAAAAAGCCGCTTTTGGCCCAAACGAGGTGGACCCCAACTGAACTACTCCGAGATAGCCATGTATTTAAAAATTCATTTTAAGTTTTATAAAAATTATTTATTTTTTCCCCACCATTGTGGCCCCACACGGTGAAATTGACCCAAGGATTTTCTACATCCTTCATCGACATTGTGATGTAGAACAAATGTTTATCTGACATACTGATGTTGAACTTCTTGAAGTTAATGCGCTTGTTGGTGAAGTACGTACATGGCATAAATTCTGATCCAACAGATGGCACTTTTGGGTCCTCAGGCTCGGCATCCGTTGGACGGATAAACTTTAATTTAGCTTTTATATATTTTAAAATTCTTTTAAAGGTCACCGACCAATTTGAATTCCATTGGTTTTTAATTAGTTAATCATTCTCATCAGTTTTTATCGATTAACGCATTTTTGATGTAATGGATTAAAAAAAATTTTCAAAAATTATTGTGCCGCAGATCAATTGGTTTTTTTTGTCATTCGGCCCTAATAAATCTGAATGTTAGGTTTCTTGATCGATCAACCGTATTAAAACCTATTAATCGATTGGTTGGTTGATTCACAGAACCAAAAAAATTTGGTGCCCAAAGTTGGACTACGAAGATCTGAAGATTTATCGGTTTGGCTTAATTGAAATTTTAACGAAAAACTCAGATGTTTGAAAAAAAAATTTAAAATAAATAAGGTTTGAAATATTTTCAGGATATGAGAGGATTATAAAATTTGGTGCTGATTTTATTAATTACCTTAAGAGCTAAGTTCGATAAAAGCTTTTAATATATAAGCCTAATATTTGCTTCTGATCATTTTTCAAAAAATTATAAGGGATTAAATTTCAGTAAAAAAATATAAGCCTAAAATAATAGGCATAATTAAAAATTCATAAAAAGTTTCAAATTCAGAATTACGGTAGCAAAACAATCATAGATGATTATTGATCAATGATTGATTATGGTTTTTGAGTGCTATCATCAACTAATTATGACGGATCAAAATTGGAAAGTGAATCAATTGCTTTATTGATTGATTGCTCAAATGTAACTGATCTGTCTTACCCATGCTTCCATGGAGCATTCGCATGATAGTCGGACCACGTTCAGCTCAATGTTTGAGTCCGTCCATGGCATAATGTCCATGCCAAGCGCCCAAAACCCGAAAAAATCCCTCAACGGTGCACCTCTTTTGGCCAACTTTTTGTACGCATCACGCTTTTGTGTGTCCATTGGATCAAGTTCAATGCGTTCACCTTGGGAATCATTTTAATTTTATTTTTGTATTTTTAATTATTAAAATTACCAAAATCGACTGTTACGTAGGTGAAAAGTTCCTTTGCATTGCCAAAATGAATGACGAATTGGCGTTGGGCACCATAAATTTCATAGCTTAATTTGAGCACATGTCACTTGAGACTTGGAATTTTGAAAAATTTGAATCCGAGTTGAGCCCTAAAAACTCATACCGACCGGATTTTCTAGACTTTCTTCATATTAATCCAATTTGTATCGATTCACATAGAATGGAGCAAGTAAAACCTAGTGGATTCAACGGACCAGGATTGTGTTTCAGGTCTTAAATCCAGATTTTCTGGATGCTATCAATCAGGTTAAAAGCCTTATGTACGAGAGTCGCGGTCTCGAGTCTTTTTTAAAGACTCGAGATTAGTGAGTGGGGTATTTCCATCATTTTCATTAATGCACTGTATGCATACAGTATTTTCTTCACCTCGCGAGAAAGGACGACAAGCCGCCAAGCTTGATGATTTGTTGCCCATTTATTTGTTCGGTAGAAACGGAAAAGCCGCGCCAATGATGGCGTTGCTCAAGTGATCTGTTGACCAACAGGCCTTTGCAATGTTTGTCCAAATTCTGTTCAGTTGAGTGATTTAATATTTCCAATGTTTAAATTTCAACCAAAATTAGCACAAACAAAAAAACATTTTAATTTTTTTTAATTTTCGCGCAAATTCGGTTTCGTTTTTTTTTTGAAATTCTGATTTCGAAGTAAAGCTTATAATTTTTCAACCGAATTTTTCTATGGATTGATGAAATTGTTTTGCATAAGTGATACAATCTGTGCTGGAAAATTTCGTTTCTGTTTATACATTGAAATTTTTTACAAAAATCTTTTACAAAAGGCGTTTTTTTTAATTTCTCAGGCTGGTTATCACTTATGTTCAAGATTGTTCCTATTAAGTCATTCATCAGACAACATTGGTTTTTTGAAAATCAACACGTTTAAACCGTAAATTCAAAAACCGAAAAGTTAATTTCATTTCAAAAATTCAAATTTGTTTTTTAATTTTGTCACTAAAATTTCCCCTATTTGTTGACCATGTTGCGGAGGTTGTACAGCTCAGAGCGCACTGCAAATTCGTCAACCGTGTGGACGGTGTTCACATCATGGTAGGCCAATGTGCTCGGGTAACAGATGAGCATACTGTGAATTTCCGAAATTTAATTGAAAATTTTCTACCACTGATCTACCGTACCCTTCATCACAGTGTCCTCCCTGTTTTGGCAGGCGAAATTCGATGCCAAAAGTATTCCATTCTTCATGCGGCATGCATTGGTCCACCGTGGCAATTGGAATGGAGAACATAGAGGTGTCACCACCAGTCAGACGAATGCTATTTTTTTGGAAATTTATATAATTTTGAAATTTTTTTGGCATTTAACGCTACGGTTTTTCGGAAAATGCCAGGGTTTCCAAGCAAAAAGGGTTTTCCTGAATTTTTCTAAAAATTCTGGCCCTTGTCCCTTGCCCCATGTTTGTCTCAAGATTCAGGGCCACTATTTAAAAACATTTAAAAATGTGCCCAAGGGGCTTAATTGAGGACACTAATTATTGTCCAAATATTTGCATTTTTATTTATCTGGCATTTTGTCTTCTTACGGTGTTGTTTGCTCTTGTGCTTTGCCTCCGCTGATGAAAAGCATCATCGCCAGCAGGCCAATGAAGCAGTTCAACAAATTAAGGGATTTTTCACTCATTTCTGGCTAAATTTTTATTTCATTTTAAAATCAAAAAATAATTATTTTTATTTTAAATATTTATAAAGCAGCAGTTCTCTGCTGAGATTTATGTGGACAAATAAATGATTAACATTATAATAAAAATAATTTATGGTTGTGAAAGGAATGAATTAATTATTATTCGCTGCTCAATCCGCGGAATGAATGGGACGGAAAATGCATTTTTTGTTTTGTTTTTGATGATTCATTTTGATTTGTTAATTTGGTTTTTTTTATTTACTTTTATATTGGAAAAAATAAATAAATATTATTTGAATTACATTTGGTGATAAAATAATTAATAAAATTGTAGGAAGAAAAATTTATAAATTTGAAAAAACTTATGAACCTTATTAATTAACAAAAACACGCCGGGTTCCGGACAAATTTAAATTCTCATAAAAATTTAAATATATAATTCCTTCCCAAAGACCAATTTAATAAAAATTAAAAGTAAAAAATTAGTTTGGGCATGATTTTTTTGTGAAAAACTTCACCCTCGTGGTCAAGGCCAAAAATTTTTGTACAAAACCAAGACTCTTGAACTTCATCGTTCGTATTCAGATTTAATACAAATAGTCGAAAAAACATTTAATCCAAAAAATTAATTTAGTAATTAAAAATTGTTTTCTTTCATTTTTGTTAATTAATGATTATGTAATTAACAAAAAAAAATGAATAATATACAACAAATAAACGGAAGTTGAAATGGGTAATATAATTATATGAATAACAGGTTTATTTTTTGAAAAAAAATCCTTTAAGAAAAAATCAATTGAAAGATAGGAATGTTTTTTGGCAGAGGAAATGATTTGCCATTTTCTTCTTTGATAAATAATTATTTGTAAAAACATTTTTGCCAAAACAAAATATAATTTTAATCCATATGAATTCATTTTGTGCAAAAAGTGCCTATAAAATGAAGCAACCTTGGCACATTTTAAGCAGTCTTCTTAGAATGCTAACTTTTTTTTCTCCCTTATTATGACGAAATTGGCCTATAAATTTTTGATTTTATTATTGTTTTTTCTTTAACGAAATTGGCCTATAAATTTTTGACATTATTTCTAATTAAAATTATTATTTTTTTCTTATCTGAAAAATATTGTAACATTATTTATTAGGGATATCATTCTTAGGCAAAATGCCTAAAGTTTCAGCACATTTGAAAAACGCTAATATAAGCACAAAAAATGGTTATGCCTTTTAATGCCAATTTTTTGAGGATTTTTATGCTTATTTAAAGCCGATTTTAAGGCTTTTATGCCTAAAATATCAAAGTGATTTAAAAAGCAGAATAATTATTGTTTAATTTTTTAGCCCTGACTTAATCCTAAATTTCAATCATTTTTGACAATGACTTTTATTTTTGCCTTTTTTGTTTTGTGCCATTATGGCACAAATTTTGCGTTTGAAAACAATGCAAATTTGGCAAAATGTGCCGGGCTCAAAGACACTTTTTGGGAAAAAATTGCCAAGAAAATTGATGAAAATGAAATGCCGGAAGAAATAATTTGCGAGTTAAGCCGAACGGACGCGCTAATTAATGCAGCATTGATTGATGACCATGAAATTGAACAGCAATCATTTCAAGTAAACTACATATATTATCAAAATCTAATATTGTTAATCTTTTAAAATAATAAATATTTAATTTTAAATTATTATTTAATGAAATAATTTTCTATAAAACTTTATAAAATTTGCATTATTGAAAAAATAATGCATTATATATAATAAGAATTAAATAAATAATTAAAATAAAAGTAAAGTCAAATAATTTACAGGTGAAAAATGGGGTTGACAAATTGCGAAAAAATGACCCTCAAATGTTTTCCATGATGAAAACACTTAATGAAGAGGCAAAAGAATTAAAAAATAATTTAATTGGTAACCATCAGCAAATTAATAGGCAACAAATAAATGCCATTAATTCGTCCATTTTTCAATTGATGGACAAAATGACGGCAAAATTTGGTGTCAAATTGTCCGATGTAAAACCTGTGAAGGTAACACGGAGAAATGAGCATAGCATACAAAATTTTCAGGCTCAATTAAATGTTTTAAAAATATGAAATTTTTAGTTTGAAAATCGAGCAGAAATGTTCAAATCTGTGCTTAATTTGCTCAAAATCTTCAATCAGTCAAAAAATGATATATTGTCAAAAAATGGAATGATTGAGAACATTTTTGGCATGGTAAAAGCATTGCTGGAACAAAGCAACTTCGCAACATCAAAGGGTAATTAGCGAACTAATTATTTATTCGTAATTACTATATATTAATTCAGACAACTTTTAAAAGATATATATTTTTTTTTGTAAAAAAAGTTTAACAAATTTTTGCTGATTTAAAGCAAACATTTTGGATATTAAACTTTAATTTTCAAAATTCACAAAAAAACTTTCTATAGTTACGATTTAGGCAATACACCCAAAAAGTTGTTTTTTTAACCAAACCCAAACTAATGAGATAATAACCAACGGATGCTAATTGATAGGCTTTTTCTTTTCCTAAATGATGTGACCCTTCTCAACACTCTTAAACGAATTTGTGGATAATTGAGATTTTAAATGCTTCTCTATCATGAATGCTGCTGTCCTGTGCTGTCAATTTCTGTTTTTTGTTCTCTTTGGTCACATTTTTTTTTCTTTTGGTTTAATTTTTTAATAAAAATTAAATTTAAAATAAAATTAAAGAAATAAAAAAAAATCGAAATATGCCTAAATCAAGGTAAATTCATGAATCATTTATTACAATTAAAGGCATTTTTTATTTTGCCTCTAATCAAAATAGTAGTAGCATGATTTGATTCGGATTTTCCGAGCTAGAAACACAAAAATCCGAGACTTTCTCGTGTCGAGAGCCCTATACTGGTACATTTAAAATTATATTTGATTAAATGTTTTAATTTTTGGCTTTTTATTTGGCAAAATAAGGGCTTGGGTTGTTCGAGGATTTTTGCGTAGCAGGATTTAGTAGTGTAAATTTATTTAAGTTTTTAAAAAATTAAAAATAATAAGAACACAAATATAATAATAAAAGTTTATCTTTAGCTGGGGATAAATGAAAACATTTAGCAATTTTTCTTTCACAAAATCTTATTTTATTTCATACATCGGCATCCGCAAGCAAAATAGGTTTCTTCCTTTCCTAATGATTTATTCTCAAATTTTAAGCGATATTTGTGGACAAAAAACCAATTGATAATTAAACTAATTAATTTTTCTATTCGTTTGAAGATTGATTTTTTTGATACCATAAATACCGTATCCAAACATAATTTCGAATTTTACCTATTTTGTATATTCGCCCTTTTTATGTATAAATAAATTTATATATGTTTATTCACCAATAAAACAGGTGGTCATCAGACAATAATAGCGCTCAAATGGGCAGTCTTTGATCTTGGCTTCGTCCACAGTGGAATGGTCTGTCTGTCTCTGCCTGAGCCCGGCCAACCTTACATTTCATTTCTTTGAATGCTAACGGAAAATATTTTTGAAATTTTATTTAAAATAAAATGTTTATCTTTTTACTAAAGCATTGGTCTAACATTCGAAACATGAAGCAACAACAAAGCAAAATATTCATCAAAATTCCATTAAGCAATTCCATTATTAACTGCCGCACTGTACTGAAATTAAAGCAAATCCGGAATTAATTAGTAGAGCTGTACGGGGCCGGGAATTTTGGCAAAACCGGGACCGGGACTTTTTGTATTGAAAAAGGGATTTTTTGGCTGGGAAAAGCGGGACCTTTCCCGATGCCGATCAAAAATGATCAAAACCGGGACTTCGATGCTCAGTTGTACGTGTTTTTCAGTACCAGGTCCGGTCCCGTACAACTCTATTAATTACTTTCCCAATTTATTCTTCGTTGAGTTGAAATTGGGAAAAATTTCAAAAAAATAAATATTATAAGGGTTTAAAATGGACATTAGAAAGAATACAAAATTTGTACAGAATTAATGATTATGGGTGTGTACCACATTTTTTCAATCTTATTCATATGGTACAATTTTTGCATTTCAATTAGGAATTCTAATGAATCATTATGGGAATGGCGAGAAAATTGTTCAAAAAATTAGAAAATCACAGATAAAAAATAAAAGAACAACATAGGTAATTAGAAAAAAAAAGAAATTTTATTTTTTCCCATCTTTTAAGAGGATAATGAGGATTTTCAACAATTGACCAATTTCTTTGTCACTTTTAAAGAGGGATTTTCTTTCTTTATTTATAATAAATATTCATTTTGGTCATTTTTTCTTCATTAGAATATCGTTTTTTACTTGAAATAATAAAAAAAATTTTCTTTTTCCAGTACTTAGCTGTTAAACCATCAAAAGAAAATTTTCAGCAAAAAATTACCCATAACTTTGTTCAAACTCAACTAAAATTTTAATTCATGATATCATATGGTAGCCCTAACAATTCTCTATTAGCCTGTAAAATTTCAAAGAATTTTGTCAATATTCAATAATTTAATGCCAACAATTGGGTATCAAATTTAATTTAAGATGTATCACTAAAAACCACGGAGCAGGACAAAAAATCGTCGGCCGAAACGTCACGGACGAATTTTTGGTAGAGATCGGACCGGTCGGTTTTTTTCGGTTTTTTCGGTATTTTTCGATTTTCGGTTTCGGTTTTTGACCGAAAAAAACCTGCCGAGAAATTTTTTAGTTTTTCGGTTTTTTTTTCGGTTTCGGTTTTTTTCGATTTTTAACCGAACCGTTCGACCGAAATAATCAAAAAACCGAAACAATCGACCGACTTTTATGAAAAATCAGTTGGCCATTTTTTAACAAAATTCATTAAAAATTCTTAAAATTTTCCCACGGCGGCGCCTATCGGCACCGCCGGCCCCCACCAAAACCTATCTTTTCTTAAAAAAATTAGCCCAAAATCTCAAAATTTGGTATTTTTTAGACAAAATCTGCTAACAAATAGCATTAAAATTACAAAAAAATTTCCCGGCGGCGCCTATCGGCACCGCCGGAATTTTGATCATTTAAATGAATATTAATATTTTATAATGTTTTTCAATAGGAAGTTTATAAACCTAAAAGTTTTTATGAAGAAAAAAAATGAAATTTTGGCGAACAATTTTTGAGAAAATTTTTCAATTCTTAATGGTATATTTTCTAAAAATTTTTTAGAGCATTTCTTAGGTGTTTATTTTCCCGATTTCATTGAATTTTTAATGGAATTTTTCGGAAAAAACGCAAAAAAAGCACCAATTCGCCAAAACTAATCTGGGGTTTTTTAGAATCAAGGAGCAAACACATGTTTTTTGGCTGCCTTTATTCTCACAACCTATATATAGTACACCGTTCAATAGAGGTTTCAATAGCCCTACAATTTTACTCGGAGGAGATTTTTCGTTTTTTCTATTAAAAAATAAACAAATTCAAAAAAAAAAAAATCGAAACTAACCGAAAATTTTTCTTCGGTTTTTTCGATTTCGGTTTTTTAACCGAAACCGTTCGACCGAGAATTTTTTGAGTTTTTCGGTTTTTCACAGGTCAGCGTCGACGTGCAAAACGGGCCATTGATAAAAAATTTTAAAGAATTTTGGTATTGGTGGGTGGCTCTCTGTAGCAGTTGCTGTTTTGGTTGTTTTGGCTTTTTTGTTTTGTCGTGTGAAACGTAATTGGGCAAACATCCGTAGTTAATAGAGGGTAATTAGCGAATGCAAATTAATATGCTTCTTCCATTCATTCCTAAATGATTTATTCTCCAATTTTAAGCGATATTTGTGGACAAAAAATCAATTGATAATTAAACTAATTAATTTTCTATTCAGTAGAAGATTGATTTTTTGATGCCCAAATATCGTATCCATTTTTCTTTTCCGTAAACTTTTGCCACCACTGTATTGGGATACTGTTTATTAGTCATATTTCTGGCCCAATTTGAATGTTTTTATTACTTCTGTCCTATGCTTTCAATTTCTATGTTTGTCCGCTACTATCACACTTCATTAATTAGATTTTAATAAAAGTTTTTTAATTTTTATTTTTTACTTGATCAAAAAATGGATAGGTTGCCTGGGATTTGTCCTATAAATGCCACGGTGTATGTGTATTGGTAAGAAAGTGAATAGATGTAATGGGTGAAAAGACTTGGGCATGGGCTAACATCCTCTCTAATCCCGAGTCTAATTAAATCTGCGTCTGGACTTGTTACTTATCTCAACCAAATTAAATAAAATTAGTGCAATATTTCATTTCAATTCGTATATAGAGAATTAAAATTAATTTATTGCTAATTTTTAAATATTCACGCGATATTACATGGAAATATTTTATTCACATATAATATGTGGCAAAATTGCCAACACAAAAAATCTATTCTTATGCGCTATACCACCATCCATTTTATTATTATGGGCAATGCCATATATTTAGCGTCAATTCTTAAGGCATATTTCTATTTTTATATTATACATATATGTTTTTCATAAAAAATTCTATAATAAATAAGTATTTGTAATAAAATTTTGGCCTTGAATTGCCCCGGATTTATTTTCCTGGTAATTTTATTAAAAAAAGGAAGGTTTTACGTTTTTTGGGCATGTTTAAAGATTAATGCCCGAAGCATTGTCATTTTTGAAAGAATTCCCTTTTTTGGAGAGAAAAATTTTCATTATTAAATTTTTCCCCAATTTCAAAATGAAACTTAATCCAATAGGGATTTAAGAATAAATTTTAGGCGGCTCAAATGGCCTTTTTAATTTGGTTGTTGGCATTCTGTCTGGTGGTGCCAATTCATTTTGCCAATGCCAAAGTCAGTGCCACTGTTTGTTCTGCTTCTGCTACGGATGGCATTCATTTGCTACACAAAAACAAAATGGTGCTGAAGCCGTACAACAAGGATAATGAAACTGAACGAGCTGGGGGAGAAGAGAACCAAACGGAAATCAAGCAGTTTATACACGAATTGTTTGTCCAGTACAATACGCTAGCCGCGGTACTACTGTACAAGGATGGGGAGGAGGGGACGGCAATCGATTACAGTAAGATCGAAGCGGTACTGTACCACGGTGATCAGAAACAGGTGATAAGGTTTAAATAAGAAATTTTTAATTAAAAAATTTTAATATTTTATACCCAATAGTTTTTTGAATAAAATTTATTTAAAAACCTGTCTTTTAAATCTAGAAAATTTATGGGCAAGAACTTGATTCAAACATCGAGGAACTTATTGACGGAATTAAAAGCATTAAGATAACGCAAACGGAGAAAATAGGAAAAAATGGTAAATAAAAATAATTAAACTAAAATTGAAATTTTCTTTTAAAAAAGTTTATCTTTGTTAGACGGAACTGCAATCATAAAAATTTTTGATCTTCTCGACAACTCAACAAACAATTTACTGCTCAAATTGTACAGATCAATTACCGATATAATAGGCATATTCAATGCGGGAAAAATTAGTAAATTTTGTTTTATCATTTTGATTTGGGTACACTGCGTTTGGGCGCAGGCGTTTGGGCGCCAGCCCAAGTTTTTGGACTATAACTTTTTTCATTGTAAACCAAATCTAAGATTCTTGGTATCATTCGAAAGCTTAAATGTTTAAAAGCTATTTCTAAGCTATTGCTTTGCGATTAGACAATTACCAAAAAAGTTCTAACATGAAATTGCAAAAAAACCAACATTTTGGAAGTTTTTTCTTAATAATTTTTTTACAGGCAAGAAAATCTTTACGTCTTTTGTAAGGCTAATAGAGCATGTCAGTAGCTTTCGAGTGATACCAAGATCGTTAGATTTGGTCTACAATGAAAAAAGTTATAATCAAAAAACTGAGGCTGGCGCCCAAACGCCAGCGCCCAAACGCGTGGGTCCCTTTGATTTAATTATTTTATTTTTTAGTACAAAATGCCAAATTACAAAATTTGAAAAATGCCATTGTGGAAACGGTCAAAGTGTTAGCAAACCATTTGAATATTTCAACAAATGAAATTATTCAATTTGAAAATGGTCCACAAATCGAACCAAAAAATGTGCTCAAGGAGTTGGCCCAATTTTGGCGCCATCAACAAGAGCAAAACGGAAAAAATAACGAAAATAGTAATATTTAAAATTAATCAAAAATTCAAAATTTAAAATTTAGCAGATGAAAAACGCCAACATCAACAGCGGGACAAGCGCATGCTTAAGCTGATCATGGATTTCACTGTTGACGGAATCGACGGATTGACAAATTTAAAAATGAAAAAAAGTCAGTGCTAAATGACTGACGGATTACAAATGCCCTTATTTCTAAGATTTGTCTTTATCTTTGGATGTAAGACAAAAAAACGAAGGATTTTAGCAACTTCTTTATAAATTAAGTTATATTTTTCAAAAATTGTAAATTCTGATGCTAGAAGGAACGGAGTGTAGGATAAAGGACATGAGTTCATCTCTTAAAGGAGCGCCCGTAGCTCAGTTGGTTAGAGCACGCCACGGATTGCTGGGGTCGTGGGTTCGAGTCCCACCGGGCGAGTTATCTTTTATGTTCAACAGATGCCGGGGTATTTGAGAAAAAAGTTTTCGAACCTTTAAATTTTCGAGAGGCTGGGAGGGAAATTTTATTAGGAATGTAATTGAAAAAACAATAAACTTTTAATTTAAAACTATAAAAAAATTTAACTAATATTAGTTTCAATTTTGATTAAATTAAAAAAATTATTTCCTTTCTAAACAAATATTTTTATTAAAAATTTTAAAAATATTTGAGTTTTATTTTTTCTCAAATCCTAATCTATTTGATGCCATCACAGAAAGCCGAGCACATCGGCGACGAAAGCGCGGCGGTGCGGACAAAGGATTTGCCATCGCGTTTTTTGTGTTTCTTTTGGGGGCTTTTGTAATTTATTGTATCGTTCACTACGCCAACAAAAACAAAAGCGACGAAGACAGGCGAACGTATGCTGATAGTGGTAAAGTTTTAGGCTGTTTTTCTAAAAAAAATTAGAAAGCTAAAATTTTTACGTATAATTTTTCTTTTTTAGCGGAATTCTGAAAATTAATACTTCTAAAAAAATTTTGAACTATTTTGTATGATTTTAAGTTTCTTTTTTTTTTTGGTTTTAAACTATTTTTTATTAACATTTTACCTTTTTGGGGATTTTTAGTGCTGTTAGAGAGTCTCGGTCTCGATTTTCGAGAAAATTCTCGGGTTTTTTTGATCTCGGTCTCAAGTCTCAGTCTTGGGTTTTCAAGTCTCGGTCTCGATTTTCGAGACCCGAGACCGAGACTTTTTTACACCACTAATGATTGGCTTTTGGTAAAATAAAAAAAAATTTTTTTTGTAAATTTAACAAATTTTTGAAACTTTTTATCCTTTTCACGTGCTAACATGCGTGGTTCAGAGGGGTATTGCTCTTGGTTCTATTTCAAAGGGTTTTGACGAATTTTTTTATTAATTTTTAATTTGTGAAAATATCATAAACATACAAATTTGTGGATGTTTCTCAGAAATAGGTGAAGCCGGACAAAATGCAACATTTGTTCATTTTTTATCACAATTTTAACAAAAAAATAATTATTATTTTAAACTTAATTAAACATCACTTAAGACATCGAAGCTCAAATTCAGCCGGAAAGGCGTGAATCACCAAAGCGAGCCAGCAGAAGACCGCGATCGAGATCAAGCTCACACAGTCGTGAGCGATTGAGTAAGCCGTTTTTGGTATTTTGCGCCAAAAATTCCCTGTTTTTTTTTTTGTAAAAATATAATGTGGTCTTCTATTTGTCCAATGAAAATGTGGTACTAATGTAGTTTGTATCCCATTTTTTGGTCAAATTTTTTCAAAATTTTTTTAAAATTTTTTATTGCCAGAATTGCTTTAAATAACATTTAAAAGGTGATTTATGTGTTTATTGGGTACAATTCAGCGATTTGTGACCACAAATTATAAAAAATATCCGGTCCCCCAAATTGCTTACGTCACAAAAAATTTCGAAATATATGTGGAAAAAGTGATCCGTGACTGCCAAATCTCGTTTTATGTGCCTGTTTGAACTTCTGTCACGTTGATTCAATTGTATTCGTATGTTGACCAGAGACAGGATCCTTGAAATTCTCCGAGTGGTTCACCACGTAATGTGTGTACAGTTCCGGCAATTTGTCAATATTCCCGTACGAAACCCAACCGTCGCTCACAATTGTTGCACCTGCGTAAATGTGTTGCTGAATCAGTGGTAACAAAGTGTCGGCGTCTCTTCTTTGGACTGGCACGATGAAACAACGTCCACTCCCGCGTTCAACTCCACCAAAAAACCATTGTTGTTCGCCCGGTAATTAACCACGGTGATATTTTGGTTTGTTCAAAACGGTCCCATCAATTTCCACTGTCGCACCAGCTGCGCCTAAACCTATTAATTTATAAAACATTTGGAAACAAAAAAACCAATTTTGATTGGATTTTTGCTGGAAAATTCTGATGTCACGTCACGCATGAAATTCTTCCAATCAGTCACGGTGTGATTTTCCAATTTCATTTGATAAACGATTTCATCATTTGAAATTTTTCGTGCCCAATTGTAAGAAAATTTGAATACCTTAATAATTAACAATCGAACATGCAATTAAGGATCTTTTTAACTTGTTTAGGCGACAAATGGGCTCCTTCGAAAAAAGTGCCGTTGTAAAATCCAATAGTTCCTCGTTTTCCATCATGATTTTTCATTGAATTGCATATCCGAAGCGGTTCTTGACGTCCTTTAATCCATTTGTAGCTCATTTCCTTGCCACAGTCGCAAAAACGGGTGGTGTGAAGAAGTTTAAGTTCTTTTAGCCATTTTTTGAATTCCTCGTCTTGTAGAGACAAAACTTTGAATAAATCATCAAGAGTAAAATTTTTAAGCGTTTCCATTGATCTAAAAGCAATTCTGATAATAAAAAATAAAAAACATTTTGAAAAAATTTGACCAAAAAATGGGATACAAACTACATTAGTACCGAAAATGTTTACTTTTTGATCATACCCTCGAAAAATGATCAAAATGTTAACTTCATTCTTCCCGGCGTTCTTATCTGTTCTTCGGGCAATTAATTACAAGTTTTGATAAAAAAAATTTTAATTTTATCAAAAAAAAAAAATTAAAGTGATGCAAATGCAAAAAAAATTTTACTAAAATATTTTTCAAAAAAAATTTTCCAATTTCAGCTAACCTTAATCACTCATCAAGCCGAGGTGATCCTGATCGGAATTCAGAGCAACGGCAATTAGATATAGATTATTATTCATCGGGTTATAGAAATGCTGCGCAAGAAACTTTTGAGCCACCAAGTAAAATTGAAATAATGATAAATTTTCTACTTGAACATTAGGTAAAAAGAATGTAATCTATCCAACATTTTACAATTTATTATTTGAGAAAATACGGTACATAAAGTTTTTTCTTATTTCTGAAGGGGTTGGGTAAGGCTATAAAATTTAATTACAAAAAAAAATCTAAAAAAAAATTTTAAAAAAACTGTATTTCATTCTTCTGGAATTGGATTGCAAAAAAATAATAAATAAAAGATCCTTAGATTTTGACGATTGAGGTTCATCCGATTTAATGTGCATACCTCTATTTTGCTACTTAAAAATTGCATTTTCCTTCGTGAAATTTAATTAAGATTTGGCGCTACTCTTTTCAATTTAATTTTAAGGTTTCCATACCTGAAAAGCACATTTTTTCAGAAACAAAATAATAATTTTAATTTTAAATTCAAATTAATCATTCCAGGAGATTCGAATTACCATGGGGACAATGAGAGAAAAGGGAGAAAATCAAGTCAGTAATTTTCAGTTTGTTTTAATAATAAAAAAATTAAATTTTTTTTTAAATTTTTTCAAAATGTATAAAATTCTTACATTTTTCTACAGGACGCGAAAACAGTCAAGAAAGTAAAAATTTTATAATTTTTATAAATTTTTACCATTATCATTAAAGGAAAACACCGTAACAATGGTCGTAGAAGTAAATTTTATTAAAAATTATTATTATTAAAAACTTGTTTTCCTTATTTTAAGGAAGCGGAAGCCGTAGCCGTCAGAATGAGGAATCGGACTAAAGAAACTGAGAAGCAATTTGTGGATTTTTGGAAATGATTTTAGCGTTTTTCAAGGAAAAAAAACGAAAATCCAATATTTTATTTTACGAATTTTGACACTTTGTTTTCATTGTTTCAATTCATTTTCAAAAAATGTGCAAATTCAAAAAATTCATTCATTTGCTATCGAAAAATTTTGTGAGTAAAGGGATATATATATAGAAAAGGTGAAAGGGTCTTTTGGCACCAGCCCAGTTTTTTTTTTTGGCTATGACTTTTTTCAGGGTCCACCAAATCAAAGAATCTTGGTATCATTTGAAAGCCGTTCACATGTTCTATTAGTCTTACAAAAAAAAAACACAAAGATTTTCAAGCATATAAAAAAGTTATAAAGAAAAACTTCAAAATTTCGACTTTTTTTTTGCAATTTTCTTGTCTTAACTTTTTGATAATGGTCTAATCGCAAAGCAATAGCTTAAACATAGTTTCTAAACATGGTAAGCTTTCAAATGATACCAGATTGTTGTGTTTGGTTGGCAATGAAAAAAAGTTATAGTCCAAAAACTTGGGCTGGCGCAAAAACTACCCCTACTCCAAAAAAGCGAATTTTCGAATTGCTGTTTCTGAAATAAGCATAAGTTGGGGCCCCACCTGATGCAATTATTCGTATTTTTTATAATTTCTAAAATTGCTTTAAACAAAAAATGCCACAAAATAATTCGGTTTATAATTGAAAATTGTTTTTTTTTTGTAATATTTTTAAGAAATTTGATTTTAGAGCTAATTTTTTGTTGTTTTCAATTATTTAAGGTATGCAGAAGGACATAAGAAAAACTATTATTTATATAAAAAATCTACAATAGTTCTTTAATAAATTTATAAATATCTACGACAATTTATTTTAAAAAAAGCAACCAATTTTATTTTTGCGTCTTTTATTGGTAGGGATGGGAAATTATGTCACGAAAAATCGCCAAAAAGTCGATTTAAAAAGTCATGAAAAATCAAAGACACGAAAAATGCAGAAAAGTCATAAAAAAAAATAACCAAAAAATCGTCTAAAAATGCCAAAAGAGTACGAAATAAATGCAAAAGTCTTGAAAAATTAGGCAAAAGTATTAAAATCAAAATCCTTTTTTAAAACATTTATCGAAGAATGTAATTTAAAACCGATTAATTTTAACGAATAAATAAATAAATTTCATATTTAGAGCCCGGATTTTTAGGGTTTTTACCTATTTTTTTGCGGCTTTGTTATGATGAGAGAAGCCCAAAAATAGCATTTTCTCCGAACAATTTTCGATTCAGAGCGACTTTTTAGCACCTAAAATTACCTAAACTGGATTTTCGGTCAATAGCACCTATTTTGGCATTTTTCGAGTTTTAGCACCTATTTTGGCCTTTTCCAGAAATTTCATAGCAAAAATGCAATAAAAACGAAAAATGCACCCCAAGAATCGATCTAAAAAATTTCAAAAAATATACCCCTAAAAATTGACCAAAATTTCAAAAATATTCCCCTAAGAAATGAAAAATTTCCCCAAAAATTCGTTTCCAAAATTTTTGTTCTTGATAAGTTGCAATTGTAAGGGCGAAATGAATAATAAATGGGACTTAAATAATGCATAAATATACTTGGTTTTTCCAATTTTTAATACCTATGTTCGCACCTATTTTGGCCTTTTTGGGGGTTTTTAGCACCTATTTTAGTACCTATTTTGGGATTTTTAGCACCTAAAAATCCGGGCTCTATTCATATTACAATCGCCAGATTTAATTTTATTTTTCAGTATCGACATTTTTACTAATGGTATAAGAAATTTGAGTACCATCTCGAATATAGACTTATTTTTCGAAATTTTATCAATAAAACTCAATTTTTTGCATTAAAAAGTGTAAAAAGTCACGAAAAAAAGTCACAAAAACGCAAAAAAGTCATAAAATCCCAAAAAGTATAAAAAAGTCAAAAAAAGTCACAAAAATGTATGTTAGAAGCTTCAAACAAAGTAGAACATTTTTAAAGTCATTTTAAGGCCATTTAAAGCAGTGATATGATCAAAAAATTTTCAAAATAAGAACATCAAGGCCAAAAAATAAGATTTTAGGGTCAAAAATAAGAACATTTTGCAAAATTGCTTAAAACTGCTTGTGTAACAATTTAATCAATTAAAATAGTATAAAATTTCGTATTTTTCGCCTCCCATGATCATTTTTAACAATTTTGGGGAGGAGATTAGCAAATCGTACATTTAAATGCAAACTGCTCAAAAAAATCAGATTTTTAAGAATTTTTTTTTGCGGCACATTTTTTCAAAGACTTTTTGGGACAAGCGGGGCGGAAGGTTGGCGGTGCCGATAGGCGCCGCCGGAAAAATTTTGAAAATTTGAGTATGTTTTGTTAACAGATTTTGTCAAAAAATTGTCCAAATTTTGGGGTCCGGCGGTGCCGATAGGCACCGCCGTGGAAAATTTTGAAAATCTAAGTGACATTACGCCATAAAATTACAAATTTTCTGAAGAATTTTTAAAAATAAGAACAATTGCCCGAAATCAGAACATTTGCGCTTAGGCGGTGCCATTTGTTAGTATTAGTGCAGGTGCTAAATTAAAAACAAAAGAGAAAAACAATAAATGCAAAAATAATTAGACAAAATTAACAGCAAAAAAGAAATTATATTGCAAAATTTAAAAATATTTTTCTTAAACAGTACGCCAATCAGAAATTTTTAAAGAAATTTGACAGATTTTTCTGAGAAGCGACAAATAAGAACAAAGTAAGAACAATAGCCCGAAATCAGAACATTTGCGCTTAGGCGGTGCCATTTGTTAGTATTAGTGCAGGTGCTAAATTAAAAACAAAAGAGAAAAACAATAAATGCAAAAATAATTAGACAAAATTAACAGCAAAAAAGAAATTATATTGCAAAATTTAAAAATATTTTTCTTAAACAGTACGCCAATCAGAAATTTTTAAAGAAATTTGACAGATTTTTCTGAGAAGCGACAAATAAGAACAAAGTAAGAACAATAGCCCGAAATCAGAACATTTCTTACAAATAAGAACAGATCACATCCCTGATTTAATTCAGCAAAAACAAAAGTCATTTGACACTTAAATTCCCATTCCTATTTATTGGCATTTGGGGACAAAATGGCGGGGCACAAATTGGAAGCCAAACCAAAGAGATGCCAAGCCCTTCCTTCTCTTCCTCTTCCATCCATTAATTACTCTCTCTCTCTCTCTATTCACATATTTATCTATTGGTTTTATCTCACTTCCATTTCTTTGGTCTTCGGTTCCCATAACCACTCACAGAAGAAATGACTCATACAAATTATTTTTAAAATTTTATTTCTAATTAAAAAATAGTTCAAAATTTTTTGAAGATTTTTTCAATTATATAAAATTTATTTCCCACCTGGGTATACAAGGGGAATTTTTCTTTTAATTTTTACTGTATTAATTTGAGGCGCTGAACATCCAAGACTAATGAGCAAAGAATAAATTCAAAAAGATTACATATGTAAAACACAAAAATAAAAAGATAAAAATAATTATCTGTGACTGATTTTGATCTGCAATGAATGAATGGTCTATGAACTGTTCAATTTACTATAAAAACGTTGCTATGTATGACATTGGTACAATTTATCGTATTCAGTGCCAAAAATTATACCAGAAAATGTTTTTTTAAAACCAAATGTAAATAAGAATATATATATATATATATATATATATATATATATATATATTTATATATATATATATATATATATATATATATATATATATATATATATATATATAAATGTTTTTTTAAAACCAAATGTAAATAAGAATATATATATATATATATATACTGTCTACTTTTCAACGACTCGAAAATTTTTCCACTATTTTGTTTGGCACTTGAACAAAAATTGAGCTGGGCCAGGGGCGCTTGTACTTAAACATATTTATTTTAAATAATTCGAAAAGCATAAATGAAAATTTGAAAAATTCCCCCAAAAACCATAATTCTGAATTCCCGCATAACTTTACCAATTATCACAAATATTTTCTATTGAATAAGCCGAAATTTAAAAATAAAACAAGTATGGTTTAATAAAACCTCGGCGCTGAAATGGCCAATTTTTTTTTTTTTTTTGTAAACTTTTTTAGATTTATATACCTAAGAGGTGTTGTTTTGGTACAAAAAAAGTGTCTGCTTTTCCTAGCCCTATAAAAAAAAATTGTTTTTAACTTTTACATTCCATTTAGGGCTAATTGTCGCCTGTGACTCGATTTTCGCCAATTTATCTGATCGATTATCTTTTGATCATGGACAACCGCCAATTTGGTGCGACTGATCAGTTTGAAAAGTTTTTGGCAACGGGACGTCAACGATTGCAAAGAGAATGTGCCGAATTGAAAAGCCAAAAGCTGGTCAGTGCACTTTTTGAACGGAAGCGCAAGCGCGACAAGGAGATGGCACTGCTCGCTGACGAAGTGGATCAGCTCAAGTTCGAACTGGTCATTAAGGTAGATGGGAAAAAATAAATTAATTTGTATTAGCTATTTAAAATAAATAATTAAACAAAATTAAGCATAGAAAAACCTGACTCAAAATGGATATAGAACAAGCAAATTAGGAAATTAAAGCAAGTGCCTGAATAATTGAAAATTTGGGCATAGTTAATTGTCTCAGGTGCAAATGACTTGTACACGGATTAGAATAATTGTTTTCCGTAAATTTTTGTAGATAATGATTTGAAGTTTAAGAATTTTTTTTTAAGTAAAATTTGTAAATAAATCTGATTTAATAAAAGCTCTCTCTCTCTCTCTCGCTCTAAAAAGTGCCGTTGTAAAATCCAATAGTTCCTCGTTTTCCATCATGATTTTTCATTGAATTGCATATCCGAAGCGGTTCTTGACGTCCTTTAATCCATTTGTAGCCTCTCTCTCTCGCTCTCTCTCTCTCTCTCTCTCTGTGAAGAAGTTTAAGTTCTTTTAGCCATTTTTTGAATTCCTCGTATCAGTTTATATAAAATCTTTAAAAAATTGCAAATATCAAATTTCGATTCTAGATAAAAATATCAGAGTTTAAGCAATTGAGACAAAAAAGCTATGATGAATTAAGTAATTGAGTGAATGAATTTCTTTAAACGGCAGAATTCTTATGTTTTCTCGTATTTATTTGCTGCCTCAGATTTAATGATTTCGGATACCAAAAATGTACAATTTGTTCAGACATGAAAAAGCTTACAGTCCAAAAAATACGGGTTCGATTGTTGATTAGACTCATCAAATGCCATTGTACTCACAAAACTTGGTTGGACTCATAAAATGCACTTGACCCAATTGTTCTTAAAATTTCTGGACATAATTTTTTGAAACCAAATGAAACTTTTTATAATGATTTTTAATTTGTTTTCGTATAAACAATGCACAGTTTTTCACAAAATTTTCAGCACTATTTTTTTTTCCAATTTAAAGTTTGAATTTCAATAATTGCGGGAAAATATTGATCACAGTCCCCAAACTCAAAAATGCTTAAAAACGGTCAGAATCGATGTAAAAATGTTCGAAACGGGTTGGAAAAATAGAATTAGGGGCACGCTTGCCCTTTTTTAAGCCGAAAAAGTGCCGGAATTGGAGTGCCAAACTCAGCTGAGGTTATGGGTCCTCAATCGCCAGACTGCTTCCTCCGCCCTCCGTCTCGCCCCACTACTTGCTCCGTCTTCGCATGCTCCTTTTTGCGGAATTTAGATTGTCTTCGATTATTTCTTGGCACTGAAGTGTCGATTTTCACTGGGGCTCAGTTCTCCCAGTGCTCAGATGTATCCGGTTCGACTTCATTCCCTGATTTTTAGACTTAACTCATCAAGAGCTTTCGAATGATACCAAATTTGTTCAAAATTTTTATTTAAAATTTCGAATTTTTGTTCGAATTCGGGATTCGGAATTTTGCAAAATAAAGGTCATATTCGTAATCAGAGCCACAAATTACCCTAGGAAAATTATTTAAAATGTCTTTTGAATGCTTTTTATAGTACGATCACTTGTGTCTCAGCTGAGTTTGGCACTCCAATTCCGGCACTTTTTTGGCCTGAAAAAGGGCAAGCGCGATTCTGACCGTTTTTAAGCATTTTTGAGTTTGGGGACTATGATCAATATTTACCTAATTGCGTAATGTGTATTATGCGTAAAAATTTCGGAAAATTATGCGATATACATTTTTTTAACTGTAAAAAATTATATGTTAAGTGATTTTGAACTTTGGTACGCTCACCCTCATTTGTCAGTATTCATTTGTCCCCGCAAAACAATGACCAAATTGTTTGACCAGAAATTGATAAATTAATTGGCTCATTTACTGCCGTTTAGTGTTAATTAATCCTTAACAGTTGCGGATTAGTAGTGTTTGTTTTCTGTCGCGTTGAATGTGTGTGTTGTAATTCAAATTTTTACCCTCTTTTTCTCATCTCCTCTCAGTTTTTACATTCATCAAACTCGCCATATCCTTCCATTCACAGTCACAATTTAGAGAATTCTTTAAATTTTTTCATAATTTTCTGAAATTCATTTAAATGTCTACAATGATTTTTTGTTTTCATAGCAAAAAGCACATTTTGGTAAAAAGTTCGTTTGCCATTATTTTTTTTAAAAAAAAGGATAATTCATATGTTATGCCTTTTTGAAATTTTAGTATCCGCACCAGGGATCGGCTTTTTCTGCAACTTTTTTAATAGTCTCATAAAGCCGAAATCCGCATGAAAAAGTTGGACCTAGAAGCCTAAAACCAGGGCTACCTATTGAAAATTCCGACAAAAAATCAGCATTTGGGGTCAACAATATTTTTTTTGTAAAATTCATTCTATTCCAGATTTTCAAATTTTTCAAAAAAAAATTAGGAAGAGGGGGTTAGCAGCGCCATTGAACATCTGGAAAAAGCCGTCACTTTTTGGAAATCTAAGTTTCATGAAGTGCTTTCGGAAATGATAAAAAAGGCTGATGAGACCGAAAAGGAAAAGAACAAAACGGAGACTGAAAAAACCCTCTTGAAACGGGGACTCGGTAAAACGGTGCGTAACTCGGGAGGGGGGCATAAATTAAGTTAAAAAAATATTTTAAAATTCAAAAAAAAAACCAATAAAATTTCTCGTTTTTCCAGGAGAAGCACGTGCGTCGCCTGTCCGAAACGTTGGATGAAGAGCGTGCACAGCATGGACAACAAATTGACAAGATGAATTTATGTTTTAACATTTTTTTTCTTTAAATTTGCCTTATAAATTTTCCCAACACTTTTTAGGACCAAATACAGCGTCTTACAGCAGCCTTAGAAGCGGAGAAACAGAAAACGAAACTGAAAATAAGTTTTTTTTTTAATTGCAACTAAAAGCCAATTAAAATTAATGACAAATTTTAAGACGAGGAGTTGGCGCGTGAACGGGTGGCCTATTTAGAGCCCGGATTTTTAGGGTTTTTACCTATTTTTTTGCGGCTTTGTATATTTTTTTAATTTTTATCAATTTTTCAGGAGGAAATTCGTCATTTGTATTCCCAAATTCACTATCTGAAGTCAGAAAATGGGCGACTGAAGGAGACCATTGAGCGTGAACGAGTCTTACATCAAATGGAAATTGAGGACGGCCTTTTCCAGAAATTTCATAGCAAAAATGCAATAAAAACGAAAAATGCACCCCAAGAATCGATCTAAAAAATTTCAAAAAATATACCCCTAAAAATTGACCAAAATTTCAAAAATATTCCCCTAAGAAATGAAAAATTTCCCCAAAAATTCGTTTCCAAAATTTTTGTTCTTGATAAGTTGCAATTGTAAGGGCGAAATGAATAATAAATGGTAATTAACTTTTCACAAGCAAATCGGGCTGCTGGTTGACAGCTTGGAAACAGCTCAAAAAAAAATCATTGAGCTCAGTGACAGTTTGGAAGCCGCTGATCAGAAAATTGCTCGGCTCAGTGACAGTTTGGAAGCCGCTGATCAGAAAATTGTTGAACTCACTGTAAATCATTGAATTGAAATAATATCTTTTAAATCAATTTGAAAATATAATAATTAAATAATATTTTGATTAAATTTCCGTCAAAATCAGGCGGAGGTGAAGGATTTACGAGCTGCGGCTGAACTCCAAGTGCAAAATGGTGCTGTGCCGCCGGTGCCGAACTTGGTTGCAGAACGGTATGATGAATAGTAAACGCATTTTTCTTTACTTTTGGGGCTTTTTTCATAATTACGCATTTTATAATGACTTTTTAAGAAAAAAATTTTAATGCCCAAAAAATTCAAATCTCGAATTTTTTTTTTTTTACTTATTTTGAGATGTTGTGGAGAATTGAATTAAATTTTTCTAACATTTTGCAAAATTGCTTAAAACTGCTTGTGTAACAATTTAATCAATTAAAATAGTATAAAATTTCGTATTTTTCGCCTCCCATGATCATTTTTAACAATTTTGGGGAGGAGATTAGCAAATCGTACATTTAAATGCAAACTGCTCAAAAAAATCAGATTTTTAAGAATTTTTTTTTGCGGCACATTTTTTCAAAGACTTTTTGGGACAATTTGTATATTTTAATTATGTTTTGCAATTTTTTTCTTACATCGAATTTACATCCCTATGAATAATTAATAATATAGGTATAATATTTTCAGTTTTTGGCCACGCTTTCTTTTGCCGTTCGGTTCGTCAATTTTCACGGCTGAACTTCTGCGCAACATTTTCTGATCGAGAACAACTCCAACTCCCATCGTCGGCGCTTTTTCTTGTTTCTGTTTCGTTTGAGAAGAGCGTTTGGTTTGGCCGGAGAAATAATGCCATTTTTTGTTTACACCTAATTCAATCAAAAGGCCAAAAAACAAAATAAATTTGGTTTTTAAAATATTAAAAACAAATGCCTTTGGTTGAATTTGTTTAATGGTGCTACCCCTTCTTAATTTGTTGCGCATTTTTTTTGTTAATCTCTTTGCCATTGTTTAATTTGCTTTTGTTGATTCTCAGTTCTTTAACAATTTAATCACTTAATCTGCTTTTTTAATTTTTCGTTAATTACTTACTATTAGTATTAGTGCAGGTGCTAAATTAAAAACAAAAGAGAAAAACAATAAATGCAAAAATAATTAGACAAAATTAACAGCAAAAAAGAAATTATATTGCAAAATTTAAAAATATTTTTCTTAAACAGTACGCCAATCAGAAATTTTTAAAGAAATTTGACAGATTTTTCTGAGAAGCGACAAATAAGAACAAAGTAAGAACAATAGCCCGAAATCAGAACATTTCTTACAAATAAGAACAGATCACATCCCTGATTTAATTCAGCAAAAACAAAAGTCATTTGACACTTAAAGGAGAAAAAAGCGCTTCCACAACCGCAGAGTAATGCCTCCGATTTCTTTTCTCCGATTTCGGCAGCTACTATGGGAATTAGTGGCGACCACCTGAAGCCCAAACCGAAACTAAGACAACACTTGCCAAGCGCTTCGGATTTCTTTTCTCCGATTTCTGCAGCTACTATGGGAATTAGTGGGGACCACCTCAAGCCCAAACCAAAACCAAGACAGCACCAGCCAAAAGCCTCCGATTTCTTTTCACCGATTTCTGCAGCGACGATGGGAATGAGTGGCGAACAGAAGAAAGACGAACCAAACTCAAACCAACAAAAGAAAGACATTCCAGAATTTGCTTCGGCCATTTCTGCCGCCACCATGGGGATGAGCAATTACGAACAACAGCAGCAACTTCCGGTTGAAAAAGATAAGCAGCAAACGGACGAAGAAATTCTTGATGAATTTCTTGAGAGTGTCTCCGCTGCCACAACATGCTTGGACGTTTCACAGAAGAAGAAGCCGAAGAAAAAGGGGAAGAAGGAAGCAGAAGATGAAGAGGCAGCAGCCATTGAGTCAATTAGCCGAAAAGAATAAAAAACTATTTAAGTTATGAAATTTGTTGTGTTGTCTTAAAAATCAATATGATTGGTAATCATTTTTACGCAGATAAAGAAATTAAACTAAAAATGCCCTTTGGCATGATTATTGCCGGACCATCGGGGAGTGGGAAAAGCACATTTTTAATAAAATTTATTGCTGAGTCCTCGGAGTTAATTAGCCCTAGACCAGCTTCACTGCTTTATGCATTTGGTGAAATGTCAAGTATTGTTCCAACACTCCAAAAATGCGGTGTGAATGTGTACCCGGGAGTGCCCCCTGAGGATTTGATTAACCGTCTACCAAAACCATTACTGTTTATTCTTGACGATCTCTTGCTTTCGATCGATGAATCTTATCTTAGTGCTCTATTCACCAAAAAGTCTCACCATCAGAATTTTGCAGTTGTTTTTGTAACACAAAATTTGTTTGAACGAAGGATTAAAGTTGCGAGACAAAATGCCCAATATTTGGTGTTAATGCGAGCTCCAAATTCCGCACTGGCGATTCGTAACATTGGAGTGCAACTTTTTCCGGGAAAACTGGATTATTTCCTTTCTGCCTATCGTATTGCGACTAATAAACCCTATGGCTATCTCGTTGTTGATATGCACGCTGCTTCAAACCCCCTGCTGCGATTAAGGAGCGGCATATTTAAAGACGACGAAGAAGAAGGAAAAAAGATCATTTTCATTCCAAAAAATGGCCTTTTGTAAAATTGGAGAAATTGTACATAAAAATTTTGATTTTATTCGAGTACTTGCCAAAACCAAATCGATGAAAAAAAGGAGACAAATTTTAAAACGTGCAAATGCCGATCAATTGTTAACACTAATTGAAATAGCTTTAAACATTCTTTGTTCACACTTTAAATTAACAACTCGCCAAAGAAAGCGTTTGCTACCTTACGCAAATTTTGTTCGAAGTCTTGCTCGTCGAAGGACCGAAAGAGGGGCACGGAAGGTCCTGGTTCAAACCGGAAGTGGGCTCGGAGGAGTTTTTGCAGCTCTGCTCACTCCTATTCTTATTGATTTAGCACGCTCTGCTATAAATTCAAGCTCAAAGAGTGACAATTGATCATTTTATCATGGCTTCGAAGTTTATTCTCGTACCCGAAGAAATTTATCATGGTTTAACAAGCAGTGATTCGGGAAACATAAACTTGGATTTTACTAAGCATGCGCTGGAAAGAACAAAAAGAAAGAGGGAGAATGTGACAGCAAAAAATATTCATTATAACCAAGAATTGTCTCGTTATCTCCACCTGAAAGATGAACACCAAAATCAACCATCAAAAGTAGAAATTACCAAAGGGTTGAAGGCACTAATCAAAAAGGGAGATGAGAGTGATGAAGACGAACAAATTTTTAATTTGGGATCAGAAAGATCACAACCCCCAGCTTCACAAATTCGCAGGCAGCGCCGGCCTCATCACCATTACCACGACGATGAGGAAATGCCATTACTACCAGACTCTCCACACTTCCAAGCTGTAAATAGGGGTCAAAAAAGGAAAGCAAATGAGTATTATTCCTCATGGGAAGAAGGAGCTAAGCGGCAACTCATACAGCAATATGAACCGGCTTCTTCCTCTAAAATAGCTAAAAGACAAAGGAGAAAACTGCCGCCAATCTCATGGCGAAGAGAAGAAAAAATTCCAGCAGAAGTTCAACAGGAAGAACCATTTCAACCAGCCCCCCAACCGTCTATCCCCATACACCCTCAAGTTAACAGAAAACGAAAAGCACAGCAAAATTTAAATAATGTTCGAGAAGCAAAAAAGAGCCTTATTGATTCGGAAGAGTTAAGACATCCTCCTCTTCAACAAGAGGCTTCTCTTCGTTTTAAACAGAAAACGACAAACAAACCCAGAGTAACACAACCCCCGCATTCTACTTCTTCGACCTTGGCAACGAGAAGTAATCCTCCGAGGGATTTACTGGCCGAGGCAGCCGCTGCCCCATTTCCGGATGATGATGGCCATGATTTGGAACTCTTACAACAACCTGAGAATTCGACTCAGAACCAGCCACTCCCACCTGAACCTCCATTGCCTAGTAAAACAAAAAAGCGGAAAAGCAGTAAAAATGAAGAAGAAACCGAAAAAAAAGAATCAGAGTTGGCTCAAGAAAAAGATTGTCTTCACCAAATGTTATCAAAAATCAACCAAAAAGACAAAAGAACCCGTTTGGCGAAGCACTTTCCGAAGAGCAGCGTCGTCAGTTTGCGGAGGATCAGCACCTTTTCACCATTCCAAATTCCCAACTTACCAATGAGCAAAAGAGAAGACGGCTTCAGTTCGTATTTAATCGTAACCCCGCCAAGTACGGTGTTCACGGTGACTCCGTTTTAAATAACGCGGGAAACCCTATAACCGACAGTAGTGTCGCCCAAGCTCTCGACTATATTATAGAACGCAGGGCGGGACGAATTCCTCAGTTTAGACAACCACCGGGAACAAAATTAATTCGAGATCGCATTAACCGTGACCTAATTTTGCGAACATGGACGGCTCCACCAGTACCACCAAGGGCACCCAAACGGAGATTACCACAAGCAGAGCAAACTCCGGAATTAAATCAAAAATCCCAAAAGCTCAGAGGAATGAGGCAGGCGAGAGGCAGGGAACAAGAAGGATTGACACTTCCGTTTCCAACGAGGGGAGTCAAGCGGAAGTCGACGGCTCTGTCAGCAGTAGAAACGGAAATTCCAACCAAAAGCCAACGTCTCCGACCAAAGAAATGGACAAATCAATAGAAAAGATGTTAGAACGGTTCTACAATGACCCAAAATCCCCTGCTGCGTTTGCCGGTGTCGACCGATTGTGGTTGGAAGCCAAAAAGGAACTTGGAAATAAAATTCGTAAAAATGATGTAAAACATTATCTGGAGGGGCATCGCACCTACACATTGATGCGGCCAAGACGCATAAATTTTCCGCGCGCTAGAACAACAGCTGCCGGTTTTATGACCGACTGTCAAGTCGATTTGGCTGACTTTCAAACCCTTTCTCGACACAACAGGGGAAATCGGTATTTAATGGTAGTAATTGATGTTCTTTCGAAGCGGATTTTTGTGACACCTCTTCGTACCAAGAAGGCTGATGACATGGTAGACGGCTTTAAAGAAGTGTTTTCAACGATGCCAATGAAACCACACAGAATTTTCTCCGACAAGGGTACAGAATTCAGAAATCAGCAGCTGAAAAAACTTTTTGATGAAGAGGAAGTTGAGAAATATGAGAGCACACATTCTGAGAAGAAAGCAGCATTAGCCGAGCGCGCAATACGACAAATCAAAAATCGGGTGTATCGCTACTTTGCCCAAACAAAAACCCTCAATTGGGTGGACGTAATTGATCAAATTGTTAATGGTATTAATAAATCACCGAGCCGGGTGCATGGAATGCGACCTATTGACGTGCACTTTAAAAATTCACAACAAATATGGGAAAAAATGTTTGGAGATGATCAGCATATGGCCCTTTTTAGAAAGCCCAGAAAACGAGCCAGATTTGTCCCTGGTCAGACGGTAAGAATGGCATAGCAAAAGGTCAATTCGAGAAAGGTTATATACCCAATTACGGCGACGAAATTCTCGAAGTTGATGCCGTCAAACGCCACATGAAACCAATGAGATATAAGCTACGTGATTCAAAGGGGGAGAAATTTAAAGGATTTTTCTACCCGGAAGAATTGGCACCCGTACGTAAGGATGCCGAGACGACTTACAGAATTGAGAGAGTTTTTCGGAAACGGAAAATGCCTGACGGAACGACAGAAGTACTCGTAAAATTTATTGGATACCCTGAAAGGGAATGGATTCATGAGACCCAACTTGTATAAATACTTGTAAACTTTGCATTGTATCATTATTATTTTTTTGTATAAATGTCTAATACATTCTTTGTGCACTTACCAAGTAATAGCCCAGACTACGCTGATAATACACCAAATAAGTTTAGAGTTCGTCTTCCAAAACCAATTTATTTCAATGGCTCTTGGGTTTGCGGGTTACACAGCATTAATTATGCCTATTCTTGGCCATCAACGATTGGAACCCTAGATGATCAGTGGATCAACATACATTTTACGGATGGTTTAGATAATGAAAGGCTTAGGATTGTTCGAGTACCCGTCCCGAAAGCTTCAAACACAACAATTGAAAATTTAAGACATTTTCTTATTT
This sequence comes from Heterodera glycines, assembly GCA_004148225.2. Lineage (NCBI taxonomy): Eukaryota > Metazoa > Nematoda > Chromadorea > Rhabditida > Heteroderidae > Heterodera > Heterodera glycines. The sequence goes on along the minus strand of CP049710.1, from coordinate 848,074 downwards.
CAACACTAAAGAACCATGCTGAGTCTCTCGAAAAAATTATAAAAGATGGTTCACAAACTCCGATAAGAAGGAAAAGAGGTACAATTGAGCCAACATCACCTCCTAGTGCACTTGTGCCAAAGTCGCCACCCAATGTTACTCACAATGTAACGCTAAATATAAAACCACCGACATCACCGCCACGGGTTGGACAAAAAACTCAAGAACACCTAGAAGAGGATTCTTTAACAAATGTGACAAACCCCCCACTGCCGAAACAATCGAAAATTGAAAAACAACCCGAAGTCATAAAGCCGAAAAACGAAGAAATAAAGACAACACAAAACATTTCGCCCCATACAGATCCGAATAAAAAGGTCCAAAATCTAAAGGAGTCACAAAATACTATTTCTCCACAGCCTGCTTCAAGCACATCAACAAATGTGACTAAAAAAGAGGAAGGATTAAAAAGCGTCATTGGGCCAACTCATTCAGTCCTAAAGCCTTCCCCTCCACCACCAGCGTCTAACTCTACTGATCAGAGTAAAAAAGGGTCCAATCAGAGTATTACTCAAAATATTATTACTCCTCCACCCGTTCCAATTCCATCAATAAATGTGACTAAAAAACAGGAAGAATTAAAAGGCAGCAGCGGACCAACTCATTCAGTTTTAAAGCCTACGTCTCCATTACCAGTGTCGAACCAAACTACAGTGTCACAAGTGCATCAAGTAGTAGCTGCTCCTCATGTAAAAAAGAATGAGAATCAAACAGTTTCATCGATTAATGAGGCGAAACAAATGGAAATTGGTCCGCCACCAAAACAAAGAAACGAAAAAAGTGCAATTGAAATAGTCCCACCACCGCGTCAACCGATACCAACTTCACCAACACACGCAATCGGGACAGAAAAAAAATCCACGTCCCCACCCAGGGTAATTTCAATTGACACCATTGGGCCACCACCCAAACAGAGAAATGAAAAGAGTTTAAATGTTAAACAGGGTCAGACCCAACTTGTAACTGAATTAACACCTGATAGTAAAAGGACGACCATAACAACAACTACCACCACGACAATTACCGAACCACCCAAAGAAACAATCAAGGATTTGATAGGGCGAATTGAAGAACCAACGGAAAGAGACCGCGCGGAGCAATTACTTTCCGTTTTGTTTGGAGATGAGCAATGGAAAAAACTAAACTTACATATGGTTAGACAAATCATTGAAGGAGTGGAGTTACAATATCATCCAAATCTTGAACGGTTCAAAGCGGTTTTTACACATCCGAGAATTGAATTTATCTCATTTTCTCCTCAACTTGGTTATGTATTAGGTTTTGAAAATACACAACACGTAAGAAACAATGAGATTGCCAAATATGGGAGTGATTTACGTGGTGGATTTGCAAGTTTTGCCGTATACGCCAAAGGGTTGACTGAAAACATGATTGTTGGAAATTCACTGAGTTCTCTTCTCCGTGTTGTCTCAGTGTCAGGAGCAACGCCGGGAGAATACACTGAAAAAATTTACGACTCCCCCCTATACGCACGTGTTTTACCAAAAGAAGTGTCAGAAATTCAAATTGAATTAAGAACAATGACCGACGGAAGATTAGTACCATTTTCCTATTGAACAGTGCTGATCGTACTGATATTTAAGAAGGTGATAAATTTTTGAATTCACTCATTATTGTATAATTTGACATAATCGATTGAATAAAATGGTTCACATTCTCTATGACACTTCGGTTTCGGGCTATGATGCATTTTTTGTGCAAAATGGTTGTGGGATCGGGGATGACTCTTCCTACCAAGTTTTTCGAGGAGCGCCACCGTTTCAGCGCGGGTGGGGCCCAGCACAGACGGGTGCAGGGATCGGAGACATTTTTCGAGGACTCTGGCGCTTTTTTTCTGCCTCTAATTCGCAGAGCCGGAGATACTGTTACGGACGAAACAATGCAAACCGGAAAACGTTTTATAAATCGAATGATCGATGAAAAGCCGGGGTTAAAGGGGACAATAGAAACATTGACAACTGAGGGTAAACGAGGCGCGGACAACATTTTGGAGAAGGGTGGATTTCAACGTCAATTTGGTACAGGAGGACGAAGAAAGCGTATAAAAGCTAACAAATCACCCATTCTATCGCACCAGACTTTAATTGGAAAAACTATTACCAAACCACTAATTAAAAGCAAAAAGAGACTCAGATCAGACGCATTTGGACTTTATTAAAAAAAGAAGATAAAATGGCATTTCACAAAATTGACTCGAGCAGCATTGATTCAATTACCAATGCTGTTGACTTTTTCAGTATACCCCCGACAAATGTTACCGTATCATCGTCAAAGGTTTTCGAGATTTTGCCGAGTAACCCACTCACCGACACACCTTACCATTTTAAAATACACTCGAGCCAAAACTACATTGACCTGTCAAAGTGTTACCTTTTGACGGAATTTCGAATGCGAAAATTGACACCACCAAATGGTGAATGGGGACATTTGGATACTAATGATCAGGTTGTACCGATACAATTGATCGGACACACGTTCATACGAGACATGAAAATTGCAATAAATGGTCGTGAAATTTTCAACTCTAATTCACTGATGGCATACAAAACTTATCTCTCTCATGAACTTTCGCAATCACTTGAAGCTAAAGTTTCGCATTTAACTGCTGCTGGATACGACCGTGAGGATGCTAGCAATCTACAAAACGCAAATTCCGAAGGGTTCAAAAGTAGAAGACAACGGTATTTGGGAGGTCGAACAGCACAATACATTGCAAAAATCGATGCCGATCTTTTCAATGTACCCCAATATTTGATTAATCATTGTGAAATTGACATAACGATACAACCCCATGACGACAATTTTTTGTTAATTGACACCTTAGACCCACCCGGTCAGCCATATAGTATTGAGCTTGTTGGATTGAAACTATACTGCAAAAAAGTCAGTCTTATGGATGGCTTGGCTCTTGAGTTGGCGAAAAAATTGGAAATGAAACCAGCACGGTATGCTGTACGAAAGACAATGATGAAAGCACTGTTCATAAGCCCGGGACGCTATGAATTTAATGCAAACTTGTTCATGGACCAAGTTCCACGCCGCGTAACAATGGGACTTGTCGCAAATTCAGATTATGTGGGGAACATCAAAAGGAGCCCATTCAACTTTCAGCACTTTAATGTACGGGAGTTGAGTGTTGTGGCCAATGGTCGCTCTTATCCCCAGGCCCCGTATGACATTGACTATGAAAATTGGAAATTTGTTCGTCCCTACAATGACACGCAGGAGGCGCTTGGTTTTGCTAACTCTACATATGGAAATGGAATTGATTACTTTTCATTTTTGCACACTCACTGTATTTATGTGTTTAATATGACAAACAGTGGAGACGATCATGGCGGCTTATTTGATCTAATCAAAAAGGGATGTACGGCAGTAAACATTAAATTTAAAAAACCAGTGCCCGATGGTGGAATTACACTGATAGTTATGGGAGAAGCAGACTCAATCTACTTTTTGGATAAAAACAGAACGATCGCGACCGACACAACCATTTAAATCATTTTTAAAATGTTGAAAATTTTATTTGCTTCTATATTTTTTCAATCAATTGTTGCACTTGTTGTAGAAGAAGGAATAAATACTGAGGAAATTTCCCAATATAAAGAGTGGAAAAGATTGTTGGGTTTTAAAAATACTTCAGAAACTAAAAATATTACAACAAAAAAGATAAACATATCTACTCGAAATAAAAATTTTTCAACAACCCAAAAAACTATACACAACACAACAACAAAGACAAAAATAAGTACATTCACTTCCCAGTCAATCCGAGCATTAAAACAACAACAACCAGCTGAAACTATAAATTTTCCATTTATTCCTCTTTGCAAAGAGTTACCAAAAGAAGCTAATGTGTATGCGCATGTTTTTTGTTGGGCAATGATAGTCTTATTCGCCCTATCAGTCATCAGCTTAATAATTTATCAGTTACGGTCAATACTTTGGTTAAAGCTCACTTTGACAGAAAAGCGCACTAAGACAAATGGACAGTCATCAAATTACCAAAATATTGAAGACATCAGAAATAACGAATCGCACATTCCTTGGCTGTTTCCCATGCGATCAACTACCTGATTCAAAATCACTACGATTCCCATCCTCACTAATAGTTAATTTGGACCCACATCAATTTCCCGGATCACATTGGATTGCATTATTTGTTTATGGATTAGAGAAAAAAGCAATTTATTTTGATAGCTTAACCTTTCCAATCAATGAAATTGTTTTAAACTCTTTTCTTCATGATTTTCCAGGAATAATTTATAATAAACAAACATTTCAGTCCCCTATGTCTAAATCATGTGCCCATTTTTGTATTTGTTTTGTGTATTTTTTATCATTTGGATTAAGTTTTAATGAATTCCTTCATAAACTTATTATATCAAACAATCCAGAATTATTTGTCCGTAATTTTATTAATAATTTTCCAATAAAATAATTTATTTACATTTTTATTCAGTAAATTTTGGGGGGATGGAAAGGGATTGGCTAGGGGGAAGGTAAACATATTGACTGCCACTCGGTACCCCGGCACCGATTGTTTACCGAGAGAAACCTTCCGCGTCTGCATAAAATGGTGAACTGTGATTGGCTGAAAAGGTTAATCCGTCCCTCTCATACTGGCGAAAATGACTCTTTTCCTTTCCGTTGGATGATTGGCTGAAAGACCTTTTCCTTTTTTTCAAATATGACTTCTTTATTTGCTATGTGAGTGGGAAGGCGATGATTGGCGCAATGAACTGTCATTTCCCTCTCCAATAATTGTTCAATAATAATGATGAGTAAATATAAAATTTTATCTATAAGAGAACTATCATATCCATCATATTCTGGTTTAAAAATAAGAAAAAATATGCATTTTATTCATAATAAAGAATTTTTTAAATAAAATTTATTTTTAAGAAAATGAAAAATTCTTCTTCTTCTCCTCCCTCTAAACGTTCTCGTCGTTTTTTTATTGAAGAGTTACTTCGGGAACCATATAATGAACTTTCACCTCCCCGAAAAAACCCAAAAGATTACATCAAAAAACTTGATTCGGAAATCGAGCATGTTCCAAAGTTCCAATGGGTCAAAAACAAATCGCGCTTCATTATCAAAGACGTCCCTGCTGACCCCGAAGCACTGCTAAGCGGCATATTCCAGCACTGTATGGATGAGGCAATTGTTGACAGTCACCAAAGTGGAGTTGAGCCAACTCATCTCGGCTGCATTGTTTCCAGCCAGCTGCTTACGTCAGATATTTGGATTCCTATTCGACAACTTACTCCTGATACAATTAACACGATTTTAAATCGTTTTAACGACGTAGCTCAAAGCAAAAAGCAGGATGGTGTGACACTTTGGGGCGAACCATTTACTGTTACCGTGACAACAGTTAATCGAAATGGTCTACCAGAGAAAAGACAACTAAAAGGAGGTGCAGCACGGAAATTGGCGCCCGTTCACCATAGAATTCACCCAAACTGTCTAATTAAAGTTTCTAATAAAATAAATATTTTATTTAAAAAATTTTATTTTAGATACAAAATTTTGATGCTGACAATTATTGTTTATTTTATTCGATGCAAGCAGCAATGGTCCGTGCAGTTGGTGATCTTGATTTTCGTCGCTTTCACGACTATATCAATGGCAACAATGGAATGAGGGGAAAACTTAAACATGATGCTTTGGAAATGATGCGTGCCATTAATGCACCAGCCGGTCAACCAAATTACGATGCGGAAGTTTATGTGCCGAGAATTGTTGACTGGTGGAATGGAGAAAAATTTTCTGATCAGT
>CP049710.1:815696-841122 GCA_004148225.2 Heterodera glycines | reverse complement strand
ATTTTCGTTAAAAAAAATTTCTAGCTGGTTTGATTTTTTAAAATTTTGGCTTAGCGCCGAAACGTGGGCGCCGAATCGTGGGCGCCGGAACGACCCCGACCCCAATTCGGCAGAGGAAAAAAATTATTGGAAAAATTAATTAAAATATAATATTTTTTAATTTAAATTTTCCAGCTCATTATACTTTGGGATTAAGAATTATTTTCAATTAAATTTAGTTGTACAATCTTTACAAAGATGCTGGACAGGTGCCAACCGAAATTGTCACCAATGGCATTATTGCTATGATCTGTTTTTCCGGCATCACTCTCAACATGTTGCTTGTCTATGTTACCGTCAAATCAAAGTGAAATGCCCTTAGATTTTTGATGCCATAACTTAACAAAATTAATTGAAAGATGCTTAATCTGAGAAAATTAATTAATCAATTGGAGGAATTATGAAATAAATTTCATTGAAAACTTTCAATTTTGTCTTGATCCAAAATCAATAAAAGGAAGGATAAAAAATAAATATTAAAAAAACAATGCTGAATCCGACTGTAAGACTTGGACAGAATGTAAAAACGAGAAAAAATTAAAAAATTAATTAATTTTTATTAAAAATTTTTAATTTCCTCTAATTAATTTTGTGCTTTTTGTTGTACTGTTTTCCGATTTTAAATTGTCAATATAGCCCATTTATGGCATTTTTCAATAAAAAAATTTTAAAAAATTTTAATGGCCCTCCATTCGACTTGCAACATTTTGATCGCAATTTATGCCTTTTCCATCTCATTTCATCTGATCGGAAATTCGGTCCCATTTTTCATTTTCCTTTTCGACATCAATTTCATCAGTCTCCAATTGTGCTTTTACATCCAAATTATTCCACTCCTTTTTACCTCATTCGCTATTCTATTACAATTATGCATCGGAATTGACCGTCTGTTTGCTGTTAGCTTCCCAATTTGGTAAATTTTCCAATTAAAAAACGAATTGCTTAATTAAATAATTGCTTTTTAATTAGGTATAAAATGGGTGGCCGCTTCAAACTTTTCAAAATTTTTATTGCCCTTTGTTGTGCAAGAACTGTATTTGTCAACATTTATTATTATTATGGCAGCTCAAAGCATTGGGAAATGTGTGAAATTAAATATGCCAATTATAAATAAAATTAAAGTAATTTTAAAAAAGTTATTTCCCTAATTTTGAGGTCTATTAAATGTATAAATTTGCCCCCTTAAAATTAAAAATAATTTTGGTATCTTAATCCCAGACCCGAACTCGTACAAAAGGTCGAAAATTCAAATTTTTCGGTTTTAGATTATTGGTCAACCATTGTTTTAAACAGCCAGAGACTAATTCAATGTCGAATATATTACCTTTACTAACATATTGTGCTGAATTCACATGTTATGTATTGATTTGGCTGGTCAATTATTTTCGTAATGGACACCACGGACAGTCATTTGCTGGTTGATAAAATTAATTACCCCTAATGAAATTTTAATTGCTTTGTTAATTGGCTCATTTAGAATCGGAAATGAACAAACGTTTAATGATTTCGCTGAGTGTTATTATGTCAACCAGTCTCATCTGCTTTATTGGCGTAATAATATTAATTTATATTTTAAAATTTTGGTTAAATATTTTTGCTAATAAAAAACCCTTAATTTAATAATTATCAGAATTCTTCTTTGCGAAAATAAAAAAATTATTTGTATTTATCTCCAAAATACAAATGATTGAATAATATAATCGAGTTACATTCTTTTATATGAATTTTGGATTTTTTGTTTGTTGGTTTTATTTATGGTACTTTGCTCACTATTACATTCAATGTTACTGTATATTACAGTTCCCGTTTAAGAATACTGTGTTCTTTAATGGCATAATGCCATTGCTCGGCTTGAACATTTTATCAATTGAATACATTGTTTGGCCCATTAGTAATGGTCTTTTAGTGATGGCATATTCCAGCTGTACACCGGTGCTTTTCCTGTGCAGGTGGTTTATAATTAATTAATTCCCAATTTAAAAAATAATTAAATTAATTAATTTTTTCATATTTTAGCACTGAATACCGCAAAGCATTTCGCAATGTTTGCAGAACAGAACATGGATCAAATGTTGTTGTGACATTGCGGAATATGCGATCTTCTCACATCCCCGCATGAAAACATTGTTTTTACATTTTTTATATTAATTTGGACTCGATGATGTCATTTCATTTAATTTTTTATCACTGATAAAGAACGAATCCCTGGAAAATTGTTGCCAAATTAAAGAATTTTCCTGGTTATTTTAAATTTTAAAAGAAATATGGGATAAGTGGAAAATAAAAAATATTATTAAAAGTGAAAAATCAAATCAAGTTTTTTAAATTTTAAAAGAAATGGGTAAGCAAAAAGGCGCCAAATACTCTAACATCTTTTATTTGCGATCCAAATTAAATAAAATTGTTATTAAAAATGATCTTTAAACAATTTACTATTTTGGATTATAAATTTTGAGAGAAAAAACATAATTATTTTATACATTATTATTTTTAATTAATAAATGTATCTTAAATTTAAATGTAAAATTAATTAAGCGCCATGTTTCTTTCATAATTGTTCAATATAAAAGTCTCATGGGATTTTGGCATTTGAAAGTTTTACATTTTATTTTATTATTCCCTGCTTCTTTTATGGACAAATCAGGCTAAATTTTAAATTAAATAAAAATAAAAGTCTAATTTATTTTTTTATTAAATTATTATTGTACAGTAAGCCATAGAGCCAATGATTTTCTTGCTAATTTGATTGTGCTCTCAATTTAATTTTTCTCTCAAATAAAACGCATTAGAAGAAATCAAAACATTCATATGTAATTAAATTTTTTTCGACTAAATTTTGCATTATTCTAATGAACCTTGTGGACTTTGAGAATGCTTCTGACGCGGTAGTTAATAGGGATGCCAATTATATGAAAGAAAAATTGCAAAAAATGTATAAAAAAATCGCAAAATATTTTAAAAATATATACAAGAACTTTGCCATGTAAATATTCTGATCACTTTGTTCGCTTTCTGCTCCTCATTTTTGCTGATCGGATATTCCGTCAAATTCTTCATTTTCCTTTTTGGCATCAATCACGCTTCATTCCTGCTTTTACACCCAATTTGTGTCCATTTTTGGCACTTCATTTGCCGTTATTCTGCAATTATGCATCGGATTGGACCGTTTGGTTGGCGTAATATGTCCATTGTGGTAATTAATTTTTAAAAATTTAATTGCTGCAGGTATAATTCCCGAGGCCATTGGACCCTTTTCAAAATTGTGATTGGCGCTTCGTCTGTCCGCTCTTGACATGTTTATCGTTTTCTATGGAAGTTATCAGCATTGGGACAAGAAATTTTTTTATATATTTTTTTAATTTTTTATTATTTCATTGATCAGAGATTAGCATAGTTCAAATTTCAATCCTTTTTTTGCTACAATTTTGATCATTGAACCTTTACAATATTTTTTTTATAAATGTTCTTAAAGAACATAATTAACACAAACGAATTTTAAAAAAACACAAATAAATCCGTCTTGCAAATGAGCTCTAAATTTTTATATTACCGTTTTTCCTAAAATACAGCCCCCGAGGGCTCTATTTCCAACCTCCTCAGAAGGTTTGCTTTATTTCAGGGGGATGACTCTATTTTTCAAGGGTCGTATCGTTTCGGCGCCAGCCCGAGTTTTTGGATTGTAACTTTTTTCATTTGTCGATCAAATCTAACAATCTTGGTATCTTTCGAAATCTTTACATATTTAGAAGCTGTTTCTAAGCTCTTGCTTAGGGATTCGACAATTACCAAAAAAGTTATAACTAGGGAAGCAACTTTTAGTGAAAAAACTTTTTTATTGTTTATTGTTTATTCATAAAAAATAAAAAAGTCATCAGAAGGGCGAAAACCACTTACTCTGACGACTATTCCGGTAAATGTGTCGTAGAGTAAGTGACAAAATATATGGATGATCACAGGAATTAAAAAAAGACAAAAATATGTGAAAATAAATAATAAATAAATTGAGGTCAAAGTCAAATGAGGTCGAAATACCAAAGTTAAAAATCACTATTTTGGCGTTTTGTCACTATTTTTTCACTATTTCGACATTTTTTGGAAAATTCCTTAACAAAAATGCAATAAAACCAAAAAATACACCCCTAAGAATCGACCTAAAAATTTTTTCAAAAAATACACCCCTAAGAATCGAGCTAAAATTTTTCAAAATATACTCCTAAGAAATGAAAAAAATTTTCTCAAAAATTTACTTTCTTGGCAAAAATTTTTTTAGGTAACTATTTTGGGGTTTTTGGTCTTAAAAATCCCAGTCCTACTCATTTGCAACTGCAATCAGTGAATAAAAATTATTTTTGCTCAATTTTTGGCTGAAAATTATGTCACTATTCGTCACTATTTCGGACTTTTTGTCACTATTTCTTCACTATTTTGGCATTTTTACTCACTATTTTAGTTAACTATTTCGGGATTTTTCGTCACTAAAAGTTGCTACCCTAGTTATAACATGAAAATTGCGAAAAAGTCGAAATTTTTAAGTTTTTCTTAATAATTTTTCTGTTTGCTAGAAAATTTTTTTGCTTTTATACGGCTAATAAATCTTATGAAGAGCTTTCGAATGATACCAATAAGATTCTTGGATTTAGTCGAAAATGCAAAAAAGTTACAATCAAAAAACCCGGCTGGCGCCGAAACGTCGGCACCGAAACGCCCACCAAATTTAGCTCAGTTGTGTGCGCGCTTAGCGACCCGACTATTCAGCCAGAAAATTTCCTGCTAATAAGTAGGGCGTGTAATTATATGGAAATCCATATTTTTTTCCTGGATTATTGGAGGCCTGAAACGCACGAAAAACATGTTTTTAGCTTGGTTTGAAGCTTCTAGGAAGGATTTCTATATCCATATTTTCCATATTTTTCCATATTTCGCGATTTATGTCCATATTTCCATATTTTTCCATATTTTGGCATTTTGTCCATATTTTGGCATTTTTCAAAAAAACCTCTATTAGAACGGCCCCCAGCAGTTAAATTAGCCTTTTTGAGCCCAAAACCCGAAAAATTTTTCAAAAAATCATTTTTTCGCCAAAATTTCTCGAGAATATTGAATAAATTTAAATTTTCTTAAAAATTAATAAATTATGTCAAAAATAAGCAAAAAAGCGAAAATTTCGCTTTTGTTGTTGATTTTGCGCTAAAAAAATTAATAAATTTTAGCTTTTATGTTTTTTTTCTTTTAAAATGATTGCACGTAATTGCCGAAAAAATTCGAGACCAATTTCCGAATGTTGACCGACTAATTGCAAAACGAAAGCCGTCTTTGTCAAAGCGCCTTACCGAGTCAAAAACAATTGCACTCCAAAATGTAAGAACCCCTGTGTTGTCTGAAGTCCCAACAAAAAATGCAACAAAACAATTAATTTCTCTGCGCTCATAGATTTTTGCCATTTAGCTAATCAAAAGGGCCCCGCAATGAAGGATATGTCCATATTTTGCGATTTTTGGTCCATATTTTATGGCCATATTTCGCGATTTTATATCCATATAATTACACGCCCTACTAATAAGCACCGCTTCGTTGGTTTTATATTGTGGTGAATTCGTGTGCTATATGCCCTGATTTGGCTGATAACTTTGGTGGCGAAATTCGAAATTCGCAAAGTTAGAAAATTTTATTTTGATTTAGCCGACGAAATTTTATTCGGGCATTACATTCTTAAATTTTTTTTTATGAACCAAGAAAATTTTTTGGAAATTTATTTGGGAAAAATTATTTCCGATTTCCGACATTTTTAAGAACTTGCTATGATTCCTACTTTTACCATATAGTTTTCAGACTGTTGCTTTTTTTCTCGCCTCGTTGTTGCCCAAAATCGGTGCGGACATTTACATAAGTGAAACTCTGATTTTGCCAATTTGTATTGTTGCATTGTTTGTGTTCGCATATGCAAGTTCGGCACCTGTGCTTTTTTTAATAAGGCATTTTTTGTTTTAAATTTTAAATTTTAAAAATTAATTTTCAAATTAGTGACGTCTATCGACAGGCTTTTCGCAAGCAGATTTGCTTCTTTAATCAAGTGACAACTGTACAATATCTGAACAATTCTCATGATCAAAAACAGAAACATCAGCTATTTTCAAAAAACAAATTCCAATTCCACCAGAATATCCAAAAAATTTAATGATTTTTCCCAAAAAGTCGTAAAATTAATTTAAAATCGTTTAATTTGTCAATTATGATATAATTTGTCTGTTAGAAAATAAAATATAAAATTCTCATTTGTTTAATTTTTTTATTGCCTAATTAATAAGGTCACTCGCTGATAAAAAAAAATAAATTTATTTTCAAATAATATTTTTATTTCTTCAATTTTTAAGTTTTTCATGAAATATAAATTTTAAAATTTTGACTTGCCATCAGCAGAATTGTTATCCATTGGTTATTGCAAATAGTATTTCGAAATTATATTATTGTAAATTTTATAAAAAAAGACAAACACCTAAATAAATTACATGTGTAAAAATTTTGTTTTGTTCGATTAATAAAATTTTAAATTCATTTAAAATCCAAAATTACCAATTTCGGTTTATCTTTAAGCCTGTGGGCACTTGTCTCCATCCAGCAAGGCAATGAATTCGCGATTGTCAATGCAGTAGATTGTGTCATAAAGGCCGTGATCATAATCATCAAAACACAACTTTAAACTTTTTAAATAAAGATATTTTTCTTTAAAAATGAAATCTTTATTTAAAAAGTTTAAAGTTGTGTTTTGATGATTATGACCACGGCCTTTATGACACAATCTACTGCATTGACAATCGCGAATTCATTGCCTTGCTGGATGGAGACAAGTGCCCACAGGCTTAAAGATAAACCGAAATTGGTAATTTTGGATTTTAAATGAATTTAAAATTTTATTAATCGAACAAAACAAAATTTTTACACATGTAATTTATTTAGGTGTTTGTCTTTTTTTATAAAATTTACAATAATATAATTTCGAAATACTATTTGCAATGGCATGGTTGCCGCCCAATACCCAACATTTTTCTTGGCCTGAACCCTGAAACCCGACCCGAAAAAATTTTATTTAGAAGCGAATATTCCGAAAATAAAGGCGTACCAGCATACACATTTTATGTATATGTGGAATTAATTGTAAAAGAGGGAAAGGAAAAGGACGGGAAAAAGTCCATTTAAATTTTTTTTTTTTATGAAATACTTTTAAATAAAATTTACGAAGGTTCAAAAGATCATGGATTAATGCCCACTTTGACGAAAATCTTCTGCAATAATAATTATTATAAATATCATTTTTATTACAGAAATAACAATTAAATTTAAAATAAAATTTAATTTCATTTCATTTTATTTTCTAATCATATTTAAAAATACATTTTATGATTACAGCTCTGGAGATGCGCGGTGGACGAACGCACAGCGGTGGACAGTCGAGGAGCAATGCCACAATCGACAAGCCGAGCACTTTCAAACAACGTGGCCAACCGAAACTGTTGGACCGGTACTTGAACAAGAATTGGTAAGTAAAAGAAAAATTTAAATCAGAATTCTTCACGGACTTTTTGAAGCAATTATTATTTTGGCTTTTTTGTCCGTAGATAATTTGTCTTAGTGGGCCCAAAGTCTCTGGGTCTTTTGTTCATGTGTCCTTTGAGAGGAAACACCCCCTAATTGTCAGGGCTTTTCTTAAAACAAGAAAATTTTTGGTTTGCTAAAAAATGAATATAATGGTATTTTTTTTAACAATTTCGAACAAAGAGTCAAAACCCAGTTTTTTAATTTTCATTTAAATTTGGGTTTTCAACATCAAAAATGGATACCTAATTTATACAAATTCGAATATAAATGTGATTTTTTGAAAATATTGGATTTTGGCGGCTCTTATGCAGTTTAACCCCCATAAATTTTTTTTCGCATTTCATGATTAAAAATGCCAATTAATAGGTTTTCGGGGTCGCTGATCACACGAATCCGGCATCCGTTTCGACCAATTCCGAACCCCGGACCCGAATTTGAACAAAAATTTGAAATTCCAAATTTTCAACAAAATTCACATTTACTGCAAAAAAACAATTAAAATGCCACGAAATGTGTGAGTAAAAAACAAGAAATTATTGGATTCTTTCACAAGGATATACAACGCTAATTTGGGACCAAAAGTTAAAAAACTGTTCATTGTGAAATTTTGGAGTTCTTCCATTTTCGGTTTTATTTTTGGGGATTCGGAATGGTGACAGCCGTTCAAAAACACAGTGTTGGCCCATTACACCACAGCACCAACCCCTCCCTCCCCTTCCCCCTCCACTTTGGAATTTGAACAAAAGCTCGGCACGGCAGCAGCGATTGGTGGATACAAAAGGCCTTAAAATTCACAGCAAGTAATGGATGGACAAAGGCCAGAAGACTGAGTGGAGAGACGAAAGATGGCCAACGAACGGCCAAATTGATTTTTTGCAGTAAATGTGAATTTTGTTGAAAATTTCGAATTTCAAATTTTTGTTCGTTAACATGGATGGACAACGAACTAACAACAAAGTTTTTAGAGGAAGTGCGAATGTTTATTTATATTTTTAAAGAAATTAGGTATGTAATTAAGGTGCTTGGCAATTTTGCGTTCGGGAGGTGGCTTCTTATTTGGGACAGCTTTCGTTGTCATATCAGTGACGATACAAAGCAGACACTCAGGCGGTTATCTATTGAATCTGCTGTCATTCCCGGTGGCACTACGAAATACATTCAAGTACTAGACAATTCAATTTAAATCAAGGAAAATTATTTTAGCCCCCAGACGTGTGTTGGAACGCACCGTTTAAAAACAAAATCAGGCAAATTTACGATGAATGGATGGTGAATGGAGAGAAAGAAACAACGGCGTCCGGAAATATGAAGGCTCCTCCGCCAATGGAGACGTATCTGCAATGGATTGTCACCGCCTGGAACTCACTCTCGAAGGAACTGATCGGCAAATCTTTCCTGTCATGTGGAATTACGGAGGAAATTGAGCCAACGTCGCAATGAAGAAAATGTTGTGAAAGCACTTGAACAAATTGATTTAGGACAAGATGAAAGCGATGTCTCTGTCGACGTTGCTAATGAATAATATTTTGATCAAATTTATTTTCTTTTTTAATAAAATTGATCGCCCCATGAAGTCTTTTTTAGGGGCCTTTAATTAGAGGGGGGCCTTCTATTTTCAACCCCTCCAAAAAGGGGCCTTTAATTGGAGGGGGCCTTCTACCAGAGGGGGGCCTTCTATTGTTCAACCCCTACAAAAAGGGGCCTTAAATTAGAGGGGGACCTTCTACCAAGGGGGGGCCTTCAAATACAGGAAATACGGTAAATACAGTCAACATTTTTTCCGATTAACAAAAAGGTCAACTCAACATTCCTAACTCTTTGACATCATCAGTTAGACCTGCTTAGATTTTTTAGCTTTTTATTATGCTTACAAAAAAATTTAATTTGATTTCAAGTTTTTGTGATATAAATATAAAAAAAATTGAGATAATTTTCTGGGAAATACTAGATTTTTTTTTACAAGATTTCCTTTTTTTGAATCGAAATTTCCGGGGGTTTTCGGAGTCGCTGATCACGAATCCGGCATCCATTTCGATCAATTCCGAATCCCAGACCCGAACTCGTACAAAAGGTCGAAAATTCAAATTTTTCGGTTTTCAGATTATTGGTCAACCATTGTTTAAATACACGGAAACGAACTAGAAATCATCAGTGCTTCAATAAAAAATCATTTAAACCATTTCAGACTAAGAGTGTAAATCGAAAAATTTTAATTTCCGACTTTTTCTTCGAATTTGGGTCCGGAATTGGTCGAAATGGATGCCAGATTCGTGATCAGCGAACCAGAAAACCCTTGGAAACATGTTTTCATAATTTTTTAAAACAAAGACAATTTTTTGGGGGGACCAACCCTACTATTAACACAAATGCATTTTTTATTTGCTCACCCAATGCAATTATTGGCACTATCAAGCCAAATGAACACATTGTTCAATTTTTGTTGAATTTCGTTCGAACTCGGTTTCGGAATTGTTTGGGAGCCGGATTCGTGATCATTGACCCCAAAAATCCTTAGAAAATTTGGCTCCATTTTTTCGGATTGATCAGTTCTCAAATTTAGGGCATGCTCAAAGTGCTCGAAACGTTTTCCAAGCACAAAAACCACAGAAAAGCGGACAGGTAAAATATAAAAATGAAATTTTCATTTAAAAAATGAATTTTTATTAGAAAAATGAAATTTTTATTTAAAAAATTTTTATTTGAATTATTTAGCTCAAATCTAGGATTGAGCGGTACCGGTACCGGTACCGACCGGTAATTGCCGGTTTTTTTGGTACCGGTACCGGTTTTTTCAAAAATCAAAGTATCGGTACCGGTTTGTCTAGTACCGGTACCGCCGGTAAAAATTTGCACTGGTAAGAATGGGGGTCTGGGTGAGAAAAGAGTAGGGAATGGTGAAGAAGGAGAAATTTTTTGAGAAAAAAAAATTAAATTATTTATTTTCATTTAAAGCATTTGTTCATATGCATAAGTGGTCAAGTGGCTAAAAAAAGTTGGAATATTTTTTTTAATTAAAATTTCAATTAAAATAATGGTAAAGAAAATATGAAGAATATTCTATCCCAGTGGGGAATTGAACCCAAGCGAGAAATAATAAAATCAGAAGGTTTAGCCACTTGACCACTTATGCATATGAACAAATGCTTTAAATGAAAATAAATAATTTAATTTTTTTTTCTCAAAAAATTTCTCCTTCTTCACCATTCCCTACTCTTTTCTCACCCAGACCCCCATTCTTACCAGTGCAAATTTTTACCGGCGGTACCGGTACTAGACAAACCGGTACCGATACTTTGATTTTTGAAAAAACCGGTACCGGTACCAAAAAAACCGGCAATTACCGGTCGGTACCGGTACCGGTACCGCTCAATCCTAGATTTAAGCTAAATAATTCAAATAAAAATTTTTTAAATAAAAATTTCATTTTTCTAATAAAAATTCATTTTTTAAATGAAAATTTCATTTTTATATTTTACCTGTCCGCTTTTCTGTGGTTTTTGTGCTTGGAAAACGTTTCGAGCACTTTGAGCATGCCCTAAATTTGAGAACTGATCAATCCGAAAAAATGGAGCCAAATTTTCTAAGGATTTTTGGGGTCAATGATCACGAATCCGGCTCCCAAACAATTCCGAAACCGAGTTCGAACGAAATTCAACAAAAATTGAACAATGTGTTCATTTGGCTTGATAGTGCCAATAATTGCATTGGGTGAGCAAATAAAAAATGCATTTGTGTTAATAGTAGGGTTGGTCCCCCCAAAAAATTGTCTTTGTTTTAAAAAATTATGAAAACATGTTTCCAAGGGTTTTCTGGTTCGCTGATCACGAATCTGGCATCCATTTCGACCAATTCCGGACCCAAATTCGAAGAAAAAGTCGGAAATTAAAATTTTTCGATTTACACTCTTAGTCTGAAATGGTTTTAATGATTTTTTATTGAAGCACTGATGATTTCTAGTTCGTTTCCGTGTATTTAAACAATGGTTGACCAATAATCTGAAAACCGAAAAATTTGAATTTTCGACCTTTTGTACGAGTTCGGGTCTGGGATTCGGAATTGATCGAAATGGATGCCGGATTCGTGATCAGCGACTCCGAAAACCCCCGGAAATTTCGATTCAAAAAAAGGAAATCTTGTAAAAAAAAATCTAGTATTTCCCAGAAAATTATCTCAATTTTTTTTATATTTATATCACAAAAACTTGAAATCAAATTAAATTTTTTTGTAAGCATAATAAAAAGCTAAAAAATCTAAGCAGGTCTAACTGATGATGTCAAAGAGTTAGGAATGTTGAGTTGACCTTTTTGTTAATCGGAAAAAATGTTGACTGTATTTACCGTATTTCCTGTATTTGAAGGCCCCCCCTTGGTAGAAGGTCCCCCTCTAATTTAAGGCCCCTTTTTGTAGGGGTTGAACAATAGAAGGCCCCCCTCTGGTAGAAGGCCCCCTCCAATTAAAGGCCCCTTTTTGGAGGGGTTGAAAATAGAAGGCCCCCCTCTAATTAAAGGCCCCTAAAAAAGACTTCATGGGGCGATCAATTTTATTAAAAAAGAAAATAAATTTGATCAAAATATTATTCATTAGCAACGTCGACAGAGACATCGCTTTCATCTTGTCCTAAATCAATTTGTTCAAGTGCTTTCACAACATTTTCTTCATTGCGACGTTGGCTCAATTTCCTCCGTAATTCCACATGACAGGAAAGATTTGCCGATCAGTTCCTTCGAGAGTGAGTTCCAGGCGGTGACAATCCATTGCAGATACGTCTCCATTGGCGGAGGAGCCTTCATATTTCCGGACGCCGTTGTTTCTTTCTCTCCATTCACCATCCATTCATCGTAAATTTGCCTGATTTTGTTTTTAAACGGTGCGTTCCAACACACGTCTGGGGGCTAAAATAATTTTCCTTAATTTAAATTGAATTGTCTAGTACTTGAATGTATTTCGTAGTGCCACCGGGAATGACAGCAGATTCAATAGATAACCGCCTGAGTGTCTGCTTTGTATCGTCACTGATATGACAACGAAAGCTGTCCCAAATAAGAAGCCACCTCCCGAACGCAAAATTGCCAAGCACCTTAATTACATACCTAATTTCTTTAAAAATATAAATAAACATTCGCACTTCCTCTAAAAACTTTGTTGTTAGTTCGTTGTCCATCCATGTTAAATAAATTTGTATACCTAGGTAAATAAATTTTATTACTATTAAATTAGGTAGGTATAGGTAGGTAAATCTATCATGTTCATACCTATTTTACTTTAGAGGGGTTGAACAATAGAAGGCCCCCCCTTGGTAGAAGGCCCCCTTCTAATTAAAGGCCCCTTTTTTGGAGGGGTTGAACAATAGAAGGCCCCCCTCTGGTAGAAGGCCCCCCTCTAATTTAAGGCCACTTTTTGGAAGGGTTGGAAAATAGAAGGCCCGGGCCTTCAAATACAGGAAATACGGTATATTGATTTTCAAAAAAGCATTTGACTCAGTGCCCCATGAATTACTTTTATACAAATTGGAAAAATAGGTATAAGGGGCAAACTTTTGCGGACCGGGTCGGTTGGGCCCCGCCGATTGGGCCCCGCCAGTTGGGCCCCGCCGATTGGGCCCCGGTACGATTGGGCCCCGCCGATTGGGCCCCATAGAGCACATGGACAAGGGGGGGGGGTCAGAATAAAAAAGTTATATTGTCAAATGTTATTGTTTTCGTGTTTCATTGCATATTTGTAAATATATTTGGTTTCATATTTGTTTTCTAATTTTTTTATATTTTCCCTTTTCTTGATTGCCTAACTAAAATACCATTAATTCAGCTTATTATTTAATATATTAATATCACGATGGAAAATAATATCTTATCGAAGATGAACCACAAAAAACTTGAACATGAAGGTCATCTTTATGTTTTCGCCAAACTTAACGCGGATGGTTTTATCAAATTTTGGAGGTGTGAGAACAAAAACAATAAGGACATGAAGTGCCGAGGGCGTCTGCACACCAATTTGAATGACGTAGTGTTGAAACAAGTCAATGAGCATGTCTGTGGAGCAAACCCTGCGCGAGTGGAAGCACAGCGCGTCGTTACAGGTTAGGTTATATCAAATGCTCAAGATTTTGCATGCATATTTGACAATTTTAGGAATAAAACGTAGAGCCATTGAAACCGCCGAGCCGCCATCTACACTTCGCTCAATTGCACTCCAAAATGTAAGAACCCCTGTGTTGTCTGAAGTCCCAACAAAAAATGCAACAAAACAATTAATTTCTCTGCGCTCATTGTATTGCCTTTTTTAGCTAATCAAAAGGGCCCGCAATGAAGGAATTACTCCCGCAATGCCGCTTAATCTAAACCAGTTACAAATCCCACAACAATATCAAATTTATGCACGGAACGAAAACGAAACTGAAAACTTTTTGCTAGCCGATTCTGGTACATTTTTGTTGAATGAAAATGGACCCCCGCAACGGTAGGCAATGCGTTTTGTTCGATTCACCATTACTTTTTTTTGTTAGGATTTTGATTTTCGGGCGCATGTCTCATAATAGCTGGGCCAATCAAATGACAGAATGTTACGCTGACGGAACATTTTCATTAAGCCCACCACTATTTTCACAAGTTTTTGCAGTTCTTGCCCGGTAGGCTTTAATTAAATTTTTGTATTAAATGTTCAGTTTTTTTATAGGCGCGGCAAGTGGGTCTTCCCGGTTTTTTACGCTCTTTTAACATCAAAAACTTCCGCCATTTACCAAAGAATGTTCAGTATGATCAAAGCAGTTTGGCCGGCCTTTTCACCTCAGTCCATGTCGTTGGATTTTGAAATTGGTTTGATGAATGCTGTACGAGAGGAATTCCCTAATTGCAATTTGCGATGTTGTTTTTTTCACCTCGTCAGAAATTTCAAAAAGAAAATGGCCGAACAAAATGTTATTCAGGTCCCATTCTTCCCCCCAAAAAATAAAACATATTTTTAGCGGTATAATCACGACTCTAATTTTGTTGAAATGGCGCGCTGCATCACATCATTGGCATTTGTTCCGTTGGGTACACTCACTCAAGCAATTGTCGCGCTCGACCACCACATCCCCGCCGAATTAGACCCCGTTTTTGATTGGTCCAAACAACGAAAATTTAAAACAACAAATTTGAAAAAAACTACTTTTAACAACATTCAAAAACAACATGACTTTATATTTTTCTGCAGGTTTATGACCAACTACACGGGTAGAGTGCGCCCGAACGGAACCCGGACCCAACCCCTCTTTGACCCAGGATGTTGGAATTTGCACGAAAGAACTGTTCACGAGCAGGACAGAACAAACAATTTTGCAGAAGCGGCACATCGACGATTGCAGCGCGCCTTTTCGTGTCATCCCCATCAGTTTGGCGGTTCATCGACACAATTCGCCAAGAACAGAAAAAAATTGACGCAGATTACGCTCTTTTCGTTGCCGGTCATGATCCACCGCCAAAGTGCAAGAAATATCGCGAGGCAGATGAAAGAATTTTGAGACTGACACAAAATTTTAACCCACTAAACATTATGGAATTTTTGATTGGTGTTTCTCGAAATTACCAGATGGATGCATAGAATTTTATGAATAAATTTTTGGGATGTTAAATAAATTTTTGACAGTATGAAATGGAAAATGTGACAGGCCCTTGGGGCCCAATCGGCGGGGCCCAATCGTACCGGGGCCCAATCGGCGGGGCCCAATCGACCCCCACCGAAACTTTTGATGTGGATAAAGGACTTTTTGAGTAATAGGACTTTTCGTGTTAAAATTGGTGATGATTTATCCTCCAGTAAAAAAGTTGGCTCTGGTGTCCCCCAGGGCTCTGTCCTTGGACCTTTATTATTTTTGATTTATATTAACGATCTTCCTGATGCTTTGCCATCAGGAGTAAGAATTAAATTATATGCTGATGATGTTAAATTGTATATTTGTTATAAAGAAAGAACCGAAACAGAAATTATGCATAAAGCATTGCATAATTTATCGGAATGGGCAAATAAATGGCAGATCATAATCTCAATTAAAAAAACTTTTGTACTTTACTTGGGGAATAAAAACCCCAAAGAAATATATAAAATTGATGGAAATATAATAAATGTTGTGGATACAATTAGGGATTTAGGCATAAATATTGATAATAAATTGCAATTTTCCAATCATGTCGCACAAATAATAAAGAATGCATATTTACGTATGCGTTCTTAATTTCGGATTATTAAGTCCAAGTCTTCTAGGATTTGGATTATTTTGTACAAAACTTATGTTAGACCGTTATTGGAATATGCTCCTGAGGTTTGGAATCCATCGCTTCTAAAAAATATTTAAAAAATTGAAAAGTGTCAGAAATATTTCACCAAAAGAGTATTTTTTAAGTGTAACCTTCCACCCATTCCATACCAACAAAGATTAGAATACCTGCAACTGTCAACACTTGAAAGCAGGCGAAAGCTTTCTGATCTGTTCATGGCTCATAAAATAATTTATGGCCGAACAGATATGATCCCTTTTAAATATTCAAACCTTCTGAACGCTTTAACATTCCCTTTTATAGACTTAGACTTAACTCGAAATATAAATTAGGCAAAAAATTTATACCTTTTGCGGGGCGGGTAACAAAAATTTGGAACCAACTCGATAAAAAGCTTATTGAAATAAACTCATTAAATCAATTTAAAAATAAAATTAAAACTATTTCATTTCTGTAAGATTGACCGGAAAAATAAAAGTCGAATTATTAATTCATTAAACAAAAAGTGATTTGTTCATTATTTTTATTTTTTATTGATCTCACATTATATTTTATTTTTTGGCGGCGATCTCGTTTTTAATTGTTTATGCACTTTCTTGAGGACATTTTAATTAATGGTTTGTCCTCAATGTAAAGCGGATTTTTCCCTTTTGTGGACTTTTTCTTTATTGACAAATAAATAAATAAATGAAAAGGTATTTTGACTGTAAAAATTTTCACCATTTTCGTATGATCTCGCTCCACAAACACCGTATATCCGAACGCTTCCATCAAGTCGCTGAACAGGAGCTCGTCTCTGTTTGATCCGATTCTGTTGTTGAAGATTTCGTCGTAGGAAAAAGAATAGTCCAATGGGAAAGGGGAATTGTATCCCAAATCCAAAACCAAATCGCCGTCTCTTTCACTGCTTTCTTTTACTTCCAATTAATAAAACAGCACACAGCAATCAATTACAAATTTAGGAAGAGCATATATATCACACATACCCCAAACAAAACAAAATAAAATAAAGGGTCACAAAAACTAAAACAAAACGCCAAAATAATTCAAATCAACAATGATATGACAATTTTTTGATCAAAGTGGGTGTTGTTGATGATCAGACACAGGCCTCTGGGTTTGGAACTGTTTGGGTATGCCTTAAAATTAAATTAGAAATTTTTTTCATTTGTAATTTTAGACTCATTGACCAAATTTCAAATTTTTATTTTTCTTTCGCCAATTTATGCTTTTATTAATTTTTTCGCAATAATCTGTAAGGTGATCACCATCAAAATGGGGTTTGTCTATGGTTCAAATCCTCTCAAAGAGATACATTTTTTATTTATATTTCAAAATATATGATTCAGCAAAAACTGAGCGATTAATAAATAACACTTGAATAGTTACAATAAAATATCGGTGAATTTTGTTTTTGAACTTTTTTGAGTTTCTAATCGCTTACTTCTGCTTAATCATACATCTTAACCAAAATCAAGTGCTTTCGAATGGAATTAAAATCGTATAAATTAGCTCACAATCAAAAAATTATGGGCCAATAAGTAACCGGAACCAGGATACGGAACTGAAAATTTAGTCGATTTTTCACATTTTTTGGTGATTAAATTTTGGTCGATTTTTGAGGATTTTTAAATCGATTCAATTTACAATAAATTATCGAAGGCCGGGGAACCGGAATCCAACATTCATTTTGACTAATTTCGGATCCCTGACCCGAATTCGAACAAAAAGTCGAAGTTCAAAATTTACCTTTGTTTTTAAGTTGATCAAAACGGTCAAATATACAGATACAAACATAAAAATAAATTTTGAGTTTTTGAATTTTGTTCGAATTCTGATCATGGAATCGAAATCCAAAAAGGTGACCCACCATCTATAGTTTTACTCGTGCGCCAAAAACGGGCGCCGAAAAAACGAACACAAAAAATGAGTCACAAAAAACGGTCGGCGAAAAACGAACGCCGAAATGATCGGGTCGCCAAAAAAAGTTTTGACACTTTTTTGAAAAATGATAATTTTTATATTGCATTGGGAAATTTCATTTGATAATTTATTTATATATCTTTTAAATTGATGTTCTTACCCGCGGGGTGTCAATTTTTGGCTTCTTCCATTTCTTCAGTGTGCTCCGAACGCGTACAATCAAATCAGCAAAATTGCCATCGCGCACGCAGTTGCAATTATCGTGAGCTCGCCTTCGTAGTCCGTGTCATCTGATCCAGAAGTTTCCTGTAAATTGCAATAATTGGTCACTAAAGACTTTTAAAATTGATCTTAAAAAATTAAATTTTTTTGGAGTCCGGTGGCGCCAGGGGAAAAATTTTTTTTAAGAAAATTTATCAATTTTGTGGTGGTTTCGAGTTCGCTGATCATGATATGGCAATTATTTTGGCTTATTCCGAACCCCTAACTCAAATTCGAACAAAAGGTAGAAAATTTGAAATTGTTTTATTACTAGTATAATCTGAACAAAATGTATGTTTCAATATAGCTTGTTTTGATCTTAATGCGAATTTTGAAA
Source organism: Heterodera glycines (assembly GCA_004148225.2). NCBI lineage: Eukaryota > Metazoa > Nematoda > Chromadorea > Rhabditida > Heteroderidae > Heterodera > Heterodera glycines. The sequence goes on along the minus strand of CP049710.1, from coordinate 822,714 downwards.
AACTCGAGTTTTCGACTTTTTATTCGAATTCGGTTAAGTGATCCCGAATTTGGCGAAATGGTTGCCATATTCGTGGTCAGCGACCGCGAAAACCACCTGGTACTTATTTTCAGGACGTCTAAACGAAAAAATTTTGATTTTTTTTTGCAAAAAAATGGGATATAAACATTCCTACTAGTACTACCAAAAAACTGTCTGACCCTTCATTCCTCCTGTTGTTTGCTCCGGGCCTTCTCCGTTTGTTTGCGCTTCTTCGAGGTCGACGCTTTTCGATCCATAATTTAGGTTATAGCTTTTTTTTCTGAAATTAATGAGCTATTTTAATTGCACAAAAAATAAAATTTTTTATGAGCAAAGTAAGAAAAAAAAATATGTAAATAAAACATAAATAATTATATATTGTATATGGCTATAATTCCTCCTAAAAAATATATGTATATTTTTGCTCTATTATAGTTTTAAAAAAATGGGGTGGAGAAGGATAAAAATGATCATCATCACAACATCAACAATTAATCAATCAAAAATTCAGCGGTATCATTTGAGCGTTGTTGTTGTTGTTCACAATCAGTGTTGTTAGTACCGTCATTGTCATCGTTCTCCTTGTTGTTGTCGTTGGCACTGCTTGCATCACAGTTGTTGATGATGGCATCATTGGCACCCAAATGATGATGATGATGATGATTGTGGTGGTGGTGGTCCTGCTGGCTGTGGTTGTACTCCTCCTCGTCCCCGTCCGCCATCATTGTGCTGCGGATGGGCGCCGATGAGGCAGAGGAAGGCGGGTCGGAGGTGTACCGCTGATACCTCTGGTAGTACCTGGGGGTAGGAAAACAATCTAATCGAAAAACATAGAAAAAAAAAATTCAAATAAAACTTCCCGGTTCATTATCCCACGCATGGTTTCCACTGAAATGGTTTTTTAAAATTTTCCAAACTTGGTATTTTTGAAGAAATTTTTTTCAGCGATTTTTCAAAAAATTTTTATTGAATAATAATACTAGTTTGAAATTTTTTAAAAATTTTTCGGATGGAAACGTCCTTCTCCGAATTTTTTTTTAAGTTTCTGGGAGGAAAAAATTTTTATTAAATTTTTTCTACCCACCACCTTTCCCGCTGTTCGTCAACCATCCGTGCCGGCACTTTGTACCGCTTCAGCTGCCCGTCCCAGTCCAAGTCGACGAGTCCGCCTCGCACAGCGATTGCCTTCTTCACCCGATTGGCCAAACTGATGCCGATTCGCCAGGGCCCCAGTCGACCCCCACCGGGGGAAATTCCTATTTCGAAAAAACACACATCAATCGCTGAAAAAAATTTCTTTAATTTTTTTGCCCACCTCTTTGGTCATCGGAGGCAAATACCACACGTGGCAGTCAAGCGCACGTGGCCTACATCAAAGTGCCGACAACCGAAAAAAAAAATTTATTTTAAATTTCGTAAAAAATCCAATTTATGCATCTGTGCAATTTGAAGTTTAACTAAAAAATTGGTAGTACCATATTTTGGTCGAATTTTTCAACTAAATGTTTGATTTTGTTTTCCTTTCAAAAGTTTCCAAGGTTTTTTTTGGTTCTCATGGATTTTTAATCATGAACACGGCATTAAAATCAGTTCAATTCCGAACCCCAAATCGAAACTCAAAAATTTAAAAAAAAACGAATTTCTAAAAATTCAAGTTGGTGCCTATAATCAAATTAAACAGGATTCATCTTTTGCTGCAGCAATTCAGTTCGTTTTCACCAATCAGAAAATGTTTTTCATGTAAAAGTAAAAAGAAACATTATTTTCAATTGGAATTTATAAGCGGGCAAAAAAACAAATTTTTTTTTAAAGTCCAGTATAATTTGTTTGCCCATTTTTAGGCCTCTATTTGAAAAAAAAATCCAAAAAAAAATTTGCTTACCCAAAACGCCTCGTGGACCGCCTGACGGTAGCTTCATAAAAAAAATCCAATTTATGCATCAGCGAGTTTAAAGTAATTTGATACCTTATTTTACTCAAAAGTTTATATTTTTAGTGGTAATTTTTTGAGAAATTGACTCATGGCTTATATTGTGACAAACAACAAATAGTTAGGGAATTGGTTGAAATGAATACAATTTCAAGTACTTTCCTGTTTTGTGGCGCTTCATTCAAATTAAAAAAGTGTTCAACCTCAATTTCTTTGGCCTCTAAGTTTTTTGTTGCTTTGTCACTCAATACATTCTTGGTATCAAACGAAGGCTTAAAGCCTTGGAATTTATAAAAACACAAAAAAAACTGCAGAGATTAATTTTACTCTAATAAAAGTTCAAAGAAAATTTGTATCTTTTTCCCGTCGGACACCAATTCCGAAGGATTACCAAGAATGTAGGCCTTGATTAAGTCATAAAAAAGTTTGGGCCAAAGAAACTAATGGATGGAGACGCCTAAAGTGCACTAAAGCCAAAATTTTGTTATTCACGGCTTGTTTGTTTGACTATAAAAATGAGGGGCCACAGAACAAACAAAGTAGCCAATTTGTGATTTGTAGTCGCTCTTTTTTTAATTTGGTCATTTTTTGGTGCAAATAATCCGGGTCCAGACATTTGCGCCTCGGACATTTGTGGGTTCAAACTTAAGTTTTTTCAATCTTAGACGTCTTAAACAGCATTAAATTTAACAAAACTAGTTCTTTTGGTTTATTAGAAAAATAATTCTATTTTTTGAAAAATTTATTTTTTCAAAAAATTTCTGAATCAAGTAATCGCATACAATTACTTTCTATTTTTTATTTGAAACTGTTTAAGCCATCCGGGATTGAAAAAATTAAGTTTTAACCCGATTTTGGACATAGGCGCAAATGTCCGAGGCACTAATGTCCGGGCGCAAATGTGGGGTAACCAAATAATTGACAAAAGTGCCGATGTTTGTAAATTTTTAACTAAATTAGAGACAAAATAAAACCGTGAAAATGATGTTGACTGCATAAATGATGTAATGATGTTCGGGTTGGGCGGCTTCTCCTCACCAATTTGTGCCAAGGTTTGAAGGGTCGGAGCCGGGCGCGGCAAATCTAAAACCAAATTCACATTGCATTTCCGTGTACTTTTCTGAGCTAATGAAAAATTTACAAGATTTTTAAGGATGGGTTTTGAAGATTTTGTCGTCGATGTCCATCTCATGTTTTCAATTAGGTTGATTTAGTTTTTTGGAAAAATTTACGGCGCATTGGACTGACTGATTGTGAGTCGGAGGAGTCCGAGCAGTTCACCCACCAAACTCGAGAGCAATTCTGCCTCGTCCGCTGTTCTCCCCCCGCTTCTCCGTTTTCCCTTGCTTCTTCTTCCTCCCCTTGTTGTTGTGCAGAGCGTTGGCCACCCGACGGATGCCCATGAAAGGTAGGACGACCAAAATTGCACACGCACACAGCCACCGGGCACAAATGCAACCACATGACGGTAGAAATTGGCACAAGCCAACGCATGTTCCGCCCCGCTCGTCCTACACGAGGGATTGTTTAGCTCCAACAGCCAAACAATCGCCCCGCTGTTCAGCTTGTCCAAAAAGCTCATGGCACCGTAAACGAACGCATCACTCGCCTGGCAAAAAAATTTTAATTTAGGAAAATGCAATTTTATTTTACGGTGTTTCGGTTGATGAGCTGTGCAGTGGCACTCAACGAACAGATAAGCAGCAAGCACTGCCTGTGTTATGCCGAACAGAGCGGCGAATGTGAACAGGACCAAAACGATGCTGGACCATGGAGGAGGGCGGTAAAATGCGACACAGTTCAGCACGCCAACACAAATGCACCAGCGATGAACAGAGACTAAACAAACAGAGGGAAGGGGGATAGTGTATTGGACCAAAGTCGGGAATTTGAAGCACTTGACGACGACTCACTAATTTGTAAATGGAAAAACTGGTTAGAAATGGAAAATTTTTTAGAAGCAAACAAACTAGCGGGTGCGTGAACCGTCGGATCTGGCACAGGGATAAAGCGATTCGCGCTTCTTGAGCTTCGCTACCTAGGCCTGATCATGACTTATAGGGAGAGAAGGTTCAAAGAGATACAACTTATGGTAGAAGAGGTACAACATTGATAAGGAGAGGTACAACAGTGATCAGAAGAGGTACAACTGTGATTAGAAGAGGTACAACAGTGATTAAGAGAGGTACAACAGTGATCAGAAGAGGTACAACTGTGATTAAAAGAGGTACAACAGTGATTAAGAGAGTGCAACAGTGATTAGAAGAGGTACAACAGTGATTAAGAGAGGTACAACAGTGATCAGAAGAGGTACAACTGTGATTAAAAGAGGTACAACAGTGATTAAGAGAGGTGCAACAGTGATTAAGAGAGGTGCAACAGTGATTAAGAGAGTGCAACAGTGATTAGAAGAGGTACAACAGTGATTAAGAGAGTGCAACAGTGATTAGAAGAGGTACAACAGTGATTAAGAGAGCAAAATTACATTTTTATATACATAAATTTTTTCCAAATGTTCTTATAAAAATTTAAAAATTTTTCGATTTTAAAGCGTGATGAGACATTTGCGCCGCGCCATTTGCGCCGCACAGCAAAAGTGGACACTTGCGCCGCTCAGCAAAGTCGACACTTGCGCCGCGCCATTTGCGCCGCAGACAGTTGCGCCGCGGATATTTGCGCCGCTCCATTTGCGCCGCGACATTTGCGCCGCCCAGCAAAAATGGACTTTTGCGCCGCGCTGTCAAAAATATTATATTCATAAAAATTCCACTATTATCAATAAGTTTTACTAAAACTATAAGCCATCGAGTACAACTGTGATTAAAAGAGGTACAACAGTGATCAGAAGAGGTACAACAGTGATTAAGAGAGTGCAACAGTGATTAGAAGAGGTACAACAGTGATTAAGAGAGGTACAACAGTGATCAGAAGAGGTACAACTGTGATTAAAAGAGTTTTCGCTCCTATTTTACCATTTTTTCGCATTATTTCGCAATTTTTATGCCCTTATTTATTTACCTATTTTTTTCGCTTAAAATCCGCCGCTTAATGATCAGGCAATACGAAGGCTTGTTATCGCTACAACAGTGATTAAGAGAGTGCAACAGTGATTAGAAGAGGTACAACAGTGATTAAGAGAGGTACAACAGTGATCAGAAGAGGTACAACAGTGATTAAGAGAGTGCAACAGTGATTAGAAGAGGTACAACAGTGATTAAGAGAGGTACAACAGTGATCAGAAGAGGTACAACTGTGATTAAAAGAGGTACAACAGTGATTAAAAGAGGTACAACAGTGATTAAGAGAGGTGCAACAGTGATTAAAAGAGGTACAACAGTGATTAAGAGAGGTGCAACAGTGATTAGAAGAGGTACAACAGTGAGGAAGTAGGTGCGGAAGTGTTTGGCACTGAAAAGTCGAGCCAATGCCTCCAGTAGTGAGTGAGGCGTATTTTGGTTATCGTTTGTGACTGAGAGCTCTTGTGTTTTGAGCATAAATCTTGGAGTTCCCTTTTTGTTGTGACTGAGCGTAGACCACTTGGCCAAGTGGTCTACGCTCAGTCACAACAAAGGATTTAAATAAAAATAAATTGTTAGGATTAAAAATTCAGGATTAATAGGTATGGAGCCAATATCTAGTGCTCAGATGACCTGCCCTCCCTGCAATAGGTTTATGAATAGGACTCAAATTTTTAGGCTCTAAAAACCGCCAAAATAGGTAGGCTTTAGGCTCTAAAAAACCCCAAAATAGGCTCAAAAAAATATAGGCTCTAAAAAGTTTCAAATTTAGGGGTGTAAAATGACAAAATTTATTCAAAAAAGTAAAAAAAAAATTAGGGAAAAAAGTATTGAGCTAAATAATTCTTAAAATCAAAAATTCTTGTCAAGTGCTCAGATGGCCTGCTCCCCCTGCAATAGGTTTATGACCAAGCCAATATCTTTTGGCTTGGATCAATATTAATTAAAAAATAACATAAATAATTTCCGGTGCTCATTCATTTCCTTAAAAACAAAATAATAATATTATTTAATATTACAAATATTTCATTTTTTAAGAAAATGAAATTTTATCATTTAATTTCTGTACTATTATTATTATGCATGATCAATTCAATTGAAACAACTTTATCAATTAATAAATTGTTCGAAAAGAATGTGAAAATTCGGCCAACTTTTGATGAAATATTTGGCCAAAAATGGGAAAATGAAAATTCGGAAAATCAAAATGAGCAAAATGCAAATTCAAACCAAAACGAAGAAAATGATTTAAATTCCACAGTCAATTATCAGAATGCAAATCAATTCGATGATGAACAAAAATACGAAATTGTCAACAAATTTCATGCAATAAAAGAAAAAATTAAGAAAAGTGGGAAATATTCGGAAAAAATTTGGAAGAAAATTGAACAAAAAATTTGTAAAAAATTTGGAATTGGTCGAACAAAAATTTACAAATGGAAAAAAGAATTTGGAATTTATTATTATGAAATGAAAAAGCAGGAATTTGTTGAGCGAATTGATGAATTTAAAAGAATGTCCGAAAATGGAAAACAGAAACAATTTGCGAAAGAATTGGGCATTAGCAGAAAACATTCAGACAGTGGAAAAAGAAATTTGGCACAAAATTCGGCAAAAGTAAATTTTAATTTTAATTTTAATTAAAATTAAAATTTACTTTATTTTCCAAGTAAGTCGCTATTCCGGTGAAGAAAAGAAGCAATTGATGAACAATTATTATACACTTAAAAGAAGAAATCCGAAAATGAGTGACAGAAAAATTGCCAAATTTTTAAAAATCGGAAATTCCACTATAAGCAAATCGAAGCAGCAGAACAATTAAAAAATGAAATTATTAACTTTTCCGTTTTCTGTTCCTATGGTTAACCTGTTGTTTATAAAAATTCATAAAATTGAGTTTTGTACAAAAAAAAATGCAAAATTCCACTCAAAGTTTTAAAAATTTCCTGCTGGCGGCACAATAAATGTAAAATCGAAATCGAGAGGTCCAAAATTGGCGAACTGAAAAATCGGCACCCCCACCTCCATATTAAATATTTTAGAGGGATCA
>CP049710.1:803707-814943 GCA_004148225.2 Heterodera glycines | reverse complement strand
AATTAAGGCAGGGAATTAATGTAAGAAAAAAAACGCCAAATATGTACATAGGAAAAATTGTATTTACATGTAATTCTTAGCCCTAATAATAATATATACAAAAAGCCATAGATTAGCATAACGTGTATTCGCTTCTTTCGAAACGCGAAATTAAGCGAGAGAATCGATTTCACAAATTCAGATTTTTTTTAAAGCTAAAATTTTGACAACAACCTTTTTTTTGAAAAATGACTGCAATTTCAAAATCAAAAATGGTTAAAATGTATTAATTTAGTTTTTCTTAATTTTTTTTCTGAAAAACATGAATTTAGAGCTGTCTAATTGACATTAATGAACTGCCACCTGTTGACGATGTAGATGAAATTCAGCTGCCACCTGCTGTTGTTGGTGAAGCCAACCCGACACGCTTTCTGGACTTGAGTAAATTAATTTATAAAATTTTTTTAAATATTTAAAAGATAATAATTTTAGATCAACGTCCACCGGCAGATGAGGAAGAGGAAAATGAACAACAAAATGATTCATGCTCGAGCTCAAACAATCAGACAGAAAATGCTTGTTCATTATCGAACACAACTGAAGCAAATGAGCCATCAACCAGCACACTAACAACCGGTCAATCAACAAAAAAAAATTGTTTTTCTAATTTCGATATTTAATTTTTCATTTTTGCAAAATTTTAAATGCTTGAAATTTGGAATACAAAAAAATTTCGCCAAATTGAGTTGAGACAAAAATGTACAAAAAATTTTTTGCTTTGGTACAATAGTTGCATGAAGATGTGTGTACAGAAGCACAACTACAACAACAAAAAAATGCATGAATTAAGTTGAAAAAATGTTATTGGCAATAAAAAAAATGTTTAAGAATATCGCTCCACTCTTAATATAATTTTCGAGATTTTTTCAAGCAAATTTCAACATTTGATGCCTCTAAATTCGATTCCGAACATCCATTTCGGCCCATTTCAAACACCGAAAATGTTTGGTGTTTGAATGGGTCGAAATGGATGTTCGGAATCGGATCAATTGATGAAAAAGTATTTAATCTAAGTTATTGTATAAAAATTTTAAAATTAAATAAATTTTTTCAGATAGCAACACTCCAAAAAGAGGTGATGACGAACATGGAGAAAGTGCTGCTGATATTAGCCACCCGAAGAGAAAACGGACAACAAAGCGAAAACCAAGGATTTCACTTGACAAACTGAACCAACATTTTGCCACCAAAATGGACATAAACACTAATCTAAGTCCCAAAATTCCACGAAAAGCTCGTTCAAAAAGGCCAATTAGTAAAAAAGTGGCAGAACGCCAAAACAATGCAAGTGGCGGAGGAGAAGCGTCATCAAGTTCAAACCGTACAACAAAGGACGCCGCCACCAGCACTGTCATGCCAATGCCAAAAGAATTTACGGAAGAGCCGTTACAACGAAAACGGCGAACACCGGACGAAGAGGAAAGCGAACGGCTCGAGAAACAAAAGGAACAAGAGTGGATCGAAGCGAAAAAACGGGTAGCACAATTTTCTTCGTAAGTTTTGGCATTTTCATCAGACTAATTACGGGGGACCGTGCCCTTTTGGGCGCCGCCACTTTTTGGACACCAGTGTAAAAAAAAATGAAAATTTTTAAAAAAAATAATTGACAAAATCAAAATAAAATCTTAAAAAATCCTTAAATTCTGCGAGGGAAACCGGCGCCAAAAGTAAGATTTCCATAAAAGAATGATCGAGTGTGCCTCGGTAAACACAGTGGCAGAGCTTTCCACGGGTTATGTGGACGCGTGGGTTCGATTCCCATCCGAGGCCTAACCTTTTTTGCCCACTTTTTTATTATAATGAAGATTTTAGGAATTTACAAAGCCTTGAATTTCTTTAAAAAAATTCTTATAAACAAGGGCAAATCTTAGAAGTAAGGGAGGATAATTGGGGTACTTATACAGTTTCACATTCATTGTCCAAAACAGATTCAAATGCATGGAATGACCATCTCTATTTTCTATTCAATTCAGCGTATTTGAATCGGTTTTGGACAATAAAAGTGGAAGTTTTGGTGAAAATGAATTTTCGACTTTTATTCGAGTTGTCCGGGAGTCGGAAATGGTCAAAAATTTAATATTAATTATGATAATTTTAACTAATGCACACAGACTACCTGTCATTCAAAAGCCAACAAATTTCGTCATAAATGAGCTTGAAAGTCTGGCGGGACCTTCCCGGTCAGTACGACGGTCTGCTGAGGACCAGCAAAGTCCGAACAAAGTGCCAAAATTTGCCAAAGGAAGTCCGGCATCTGCTCAATCAGTGACAACATTTGGCACTCGTAACAAACAAATTATGCCAAGTCTTGATGTTGACCGAACATCCAGCAGTGACAGCAGCAGCTTGGAGGAAATTGTCAAAGGGCGAAAAAATGTAATTGAAAACAAAACTATTTTTAAATTATTTAATAATAAATTTATAATGGTTTTATAAACATTAAAAAGAAAAAAGCGTTAGGATCAAAATTTTAATTTTTAAAATTATTTTTAAAATTAATTAAAATATGCATTTAGTTTTATTTAATCGTTCAATTAGGTAAATAATTTTTCGCACAAGAAAAGAAAATCTAAGGACCTTTAATTAGAGTTGAGCGGTACCGGGAATTTTGGGCAAAACCGAGACCGGGACCTTTTCGAGTTGAAAAACCGGGACTTTTTTGCTGGGAAAACCGGGAAAAACAGGGAATTTCCCGGTCCCGGTCAAAACCGGGACTTCGGTACTCAATTTTCCGTGTTCAGGTCCCGGTCCCGCTCAACTCGGGTCGGGGTCGTTTTCGTACGGGCCGTTTTCGTACGAGCACAAGTTTTTGGCTATAACTTTTTTCTTTGCCAACCAAATCCAACATTGTTGGTGTCATTCGATAGCCCTATGTATCCTCTATTAGCCTGCAAAATTTTGAAAAATTTCGTTAAGGTTCAAAAAAGTTAAGGTCAGAAGAGTTCAAAAAACCAAATTTTCCAACTTTTTTGGCTCGAACTTTTTTTGAACTTTTTTTGCAGGCTAATAGAGCATCTGAAGAGCTTTCGAATGATACCAACAATGTTAGATTTGGTTGGCAAAGAAAAAAGTTATAGGCCAAAAACATGTGTTCGTACGAAAACGGCCTAGCCCCATCAACTCTACTTTTAATCAATATATCAGGTCTCTTATTCAAAAAAAATTTTTTTCACTTTTCCTTATATATAATTTTGAATTTAATTTTAAAAAAGCGGTTAGAATTTTATGATGACGGATTAAAATATTTTATTTTCCATAATTTTTTTAGAAATCCGTGAGAAAAGGAAAAAAACCATTAAAGGAGAAGGCAAAAATTGAATTTATTGAAAAGAGCTCTATTCCATTTTATGAGGTTTCAAAAATTTTGGCAATGTACGTGTGCCAAGACCAAAAAAAAACTCGACATTTCTACATTGATTGGGGAGAAAGTAATTTGATCAATTTATTTTTTTCAATTAAATTTAAATTTTATTATTACAAAATTATATCAGATTAAAAAATTTAAAAATGTTTCAATCATAAAAATGAAATAAAAATATAACAAAAGTTTTAACAACACATACCCAATGTAAATCCAACATTTTAATTCATATTCATCATTTGTAAAATGGTAATTTCTCCGATGAATGGTATTTTAATTGAGTTGGAAATTTTGTAAAAAAAAGACCTTGACCCTGAATTCCATGAAAAGACATGTTGAAAAAAAACCTATTAGTTGCTTATAATCGTTTATCCATATCCAGAATTTTGGACGAAAATCCAAAAAAATTCTAGGTCCAAGAAAAATCCAGGTTTCCAAAATTACCTGGGCCTGGATCCAGGAAAAATCCAGACCTGGATCCAGGTCCATGTCGAACCCTTAAACACGATAAAGCTTAATAGATCAAGGCAAAAAAAAAAAAAATTTAAATAAAAAAAGTGCCCTAAATCACAGCGGCAATCTGATTTCCAGGACTGTTGTACTTGAATTTGTTTTTTAGATTACCCGGACGAGGAAAGTTGGGAACCATCGGGAAATATTTATTCTCAAGAATTGGTGGCAGACTTTATCGAACATTCTACGATCATGTGCGTTGTTCATGCATTGTCCGGCAAAGATTCTGTGCCAGTATATATTGCAGAAGAAGTGCACGAACAATTACGTGACAAGAAATACAAAAACTGTACGGATACATTTAAAAATTTAAATAATTATTTGTGTTTTTTAATTAATTTATTTAAAAACTTTATATTTAATAATTCAAAAAATACAATTAATGTTAATTAAGTAGTAATTTAAAAAATAAATATTTTTAAAATTAATTTATTTAAAAAACATTAAATTTAATAATTCAAAATACATTAGCGATAATTAAGTAATAAATAAAAAGTATATATTTTAAAATTAAGTTATTTAAAAAACTTTGTATTTAATAATTCAAAAAATACATTAGAGTAATAGTTAAAAAACATATATTTTAAAATTAAGTTATTTAAAAACTTTATATTTAATAATTCAAAAAACACATTAGACGAATTAGCATTAATTAACTTATAAAATATGTTTAAATGTGATTTAGTGATTGAAAAGATAGACATCAAAACAGAACCACATAAAATTATGTTTGCTGAAGACATCACACCACGACAAAAGCAAAAAGTCGTAAAATGTTTTTTAACTATTTTAAATTTTAATTCTTAAGGCCAAAAAACAAATTAAAGATTTTTTGAAGTCCCAAAATTTTTTCACGGAAGCACAATTTTTTGAGGGTCTACCGAATCATTGAAAGAAATGAAGGAAGAAGAATTAGAAGAAATTCTGATGTGAAAATTTGATAGGCCAAAAAAAAATATAGAAAAGATCAGACACACATTTCTTGGGGAAAATTGTTGATAAAGCGTTACACATTTTTTAAATTTAAAACAAAATTTTATTAATTATTCTAAGGTCAAAATCTCTTCAACGACTCTATTAGGTTTTAAAAAATAAATTTTTTCTTTGTTCGCCAAATCGAACAAACTTGTTAAATATCATTCGAAAGCTCTTAACATGCTCTATCAGCTAACGAAAATTTATAATGATTTGCAAAGAACGAAAAAAGTTAAAAATAAAAATATACAAAAATATTCCGGTTTTTTCTTTTTGCAGTTTTCAAGCTTTAACTTTTTATTTGACTCAGACGCAGTTGACCTCTGTCGGGATTAAATATGTGTTTTATCCTTTTTCACAACGATTCTTTTGGCGCTATTTCAGCATTTAAATTTTAAATAGTTCGTCCTCCGTTTAGTTTTAATTCGCCAGCAGCAGTTAATTAGAGAAATTTTCTGTCTGGCGTATTTGTATGTTCTCTTCAAAGGCCTGCAATGAATGCGCTCTCTCGTAGGGCAGAGACGCATATGGTCACTCACTGGTCACTCGCTGCACCAGACTGCGATATCGCGTCCAAGTACAACGAGTGACTAGTGAGTGACCATATGCGTCTCTGCCCTACGAGAGAGTGCCTTCATTGATACAATGCTGCCAGACAGAAAATTTCTCAATCCAGTTTTATCTACCTATATTGTAGGTTCTCTCCTAGTGCAATTAAGGTTAATTGATTCGTTCTCTCGCATCCTCTTTCATTTCTCCTACGCATTTTAATTTTTACAATTAATTAAAATAAGGTTTTCGTTGACAAATTAAAATATATTAAATTGGCTCTTCTACAGATTAATCCACTTAATATATTTTTTTCAAACTCAAATATAAAAAGTGCTAATTAATAGGTTTTCGGGATCGCTAATTACGAATCCGGCATTGTCCAAAATCGATTGAAATGCACGAAATGAACATGAATAGAGAAATCAACAAATTATTGCATTCGTGCAAAAGGATATTACGACGCTTAATTGAGGCCAAAAGGCAATAGACTAAGGCCTGCAGATTTTGAATTGGAGGCGAGCAACGGCCAAAAAAAGGCAATTAGTGCATTTCAATTCGCTTTTTGGAGCAATAAATAATTTTTTTTTAAATTTTGGATATACTTTAGTCAACACAGCGGCCCAATTTTGGGCTCCAAGTACAATTATGCTGGATTTTTCGTCTTAGTGGTCTGTGAGTTAGTCACCAAAAGGGGGTCCCAGGTTCAAGTCCTCCCTATGTTGTGTGTTAATTTCAATTTCTTCTTTTAAAGAAGGCAGAATTATTTTTTCATTAATAAAAGTTTTCGTGGCAATAAAAAAATCATATTCAAAAAGCGTTGGTTACGTACAACATCGACAATTTTATGAAATTTTTTTAGCTTATAACTTGGTGAATACTAGAGCAAATAAAACCATTTTATGCTCATTTTGAAGGGAAAATTCTGGAGAATATTGTAAATTTTATTTGGTTTGGCCTTAAATTGTGGACTTGGCTAAAAAAGAATTAAAATTATTGAAATTTTTACCCTTGTAAAAAATTTTTTCCTATTGTTTAATTTTCTTAATATTTTGCATAGTCCAATATTTTGACCTCCTCTAGCGATTCCAAGTTTATTTTATGGAACTTAAGTTTTTAACTCGAGATCGGCTCTTCTAATTTTACAAGGGAGAATCCCAAAAAAATTTTAAGTTTTGCAAAGTTTTGGCGTTCTGATTACTAAATAAATAATAAACCTATTTGCACTGAGAGCCCAAAATTGGGCCGCTGTGTCAACCCATAGAAAAAATTTTCGACCATAACTATATCAGTTGCGCCATTTTTTCTGGGGGTTTGACGAATGTTCAGCCAAATTTTTTTGGATTTTGTTCGAATTTGGGCCCGATGTTCAAATAGGGTCGAAAACCGTTGCTTGCCGGATCTTGATAAATGATCCCGAAAGCTTATTAATTTGGCTTTTTTATTTTGAAATGTGAAAAAAAATTATGGGACTTAAACTGTAAAAGGAAACTAAATTAATTTATTAATTCATATTTTTAAGAAAACAAAATGTGTCAATCAAAAGGCAGAAAAAGAAAAATGGTGGAGGCAAAAAAAGAAGGCATTGATGAAAAGAAAGCTGCGCAATGTTTTACTGTTTCAAAAATTTTGGCAATGTTCGTCGGCCGGGACAAAAGTCAATTTTACTATATTGATTGGGGAGAAGGTAATTTAATTAGTAATTTTTAATATTTTAAAAACAAATTTGTGTGCTGATAATTGGTAATAATTAGAAAAATTAAATTAAAAAAAATTTGTAAATTGTGAAAAAAAAACACTCCTAAAAACCCCTAGGTTTTCGAACATTTTGGCATTACTTTTTGAAACAAAAATATTTTTTTTTAGAAATTTTACAAGCAAATAGAGAAAACTTAGGGCTACCCCATTTTTTAAAATAATAAATTTGTAAACAAAAAAAACAAATTTTTGTTGCTTTTACATTAAAGTTCATATGAAAACGCGTTTATTTTTATAAAACGGTTTTATTGAAGTATTACAAAACACCCCTAATTCCCAGGACAATTGTACTTGAAAAATCCTTTTTTTTATAGAATATGTCGGCCAGGAAAGTTGGGAGCCTTTGAGTTATATTAATGCGCTTGAAATGGTGGCGGAATTTGTCGAACGTTCAACGATCGATTGCGTACTGAAAGCATTGTTAGGTGAACAATCAGTGCCGGAACATATAGCAAAAAAACTACGCAACAGTGACAAATTCAAGGAATGTACGGATGAATTTAAATATTTTTAAATAAAACATACAAAAAAGAGATTGGGAGGGGTCCAGGGACGGTCCCAGGATTTCGGCTGCTTGGAGGGCGTACCTCCGGGCGACGACCTTCTTTTTTTTTTTTGCTTTTCACACCACTTTTTTTTTGCGGCAGTTTTTCCAAAAACTTTTGGGAACAGGGGTCCGCGGCGGTGCCGATAGGCGCCGCCGGGAAAATGTTTGCATTTTATAATGCGATTTGTTAACGAATTTTGTCCGAAAAAAATTTTGTGATTTTGAGTAGAGTGCCACGGGACCGGGAATTTTGGGCAAACCCGGGACCGGGACCCTTTCGGGTTGAAAAACCGGGAATTTTTGGCTGGGAAAACCGGGAAAAAACCGGGACTAGTCCCGGTCCCGGTCAAAACCGGGACCTCGGTATTCAAATATGTAAGTTATGACATGAGGAACTCAAAAAAACAAGTTTTTTTGAACATTTTTCGACATTACTTTCTTGAAGCTTAACGAAATTTTTTGAAATTTTGCAGGCATAGAAAATTCCTAAGGGCTATTGAATGATATCAAGAATTTTAATTTTTGTTATAGTGGGCAAAAAAGCTAAAGAATGATTAATTAAAGCTTTTAAAATCTATAAAATAACATATAATAATTAGTTTTTTTTTTAAATATGATTTAGTTATGCGAAGAATGGACAAGGACCCAATGCAAATCAAAGCAAAAAAGCATAAAATTGAGTTTGCCGAGGACATCACACCACAACAAAAGCAAAAAGTAAAAAATGATTATTTTATATTTTCTAAATTTTACTTTTTAAGGCGAAAAAAGAAATCAAAAAATTTTTGAAGTCCCAAAAATGCTTCACGGAAGCAAAATTTTTTGAAGGCCTGCCGAATTATTGAAAGAAATGACGAAAGAATTTGAAGAAATTCTTAAGCGAGAAATTTTTTGTCAAATTTCATTTTGAAATAATGTTGTTAATGGATAATTTAAAAATTTCATTTTTAAATGCTTTTAAAAATTCAATTACATTTTGTTTTGTTATTTTTTTTGTTATTACTAGCTAGAGCTCAGTCAAACATTCTGAGTATCATTCGAAAACTTGAAGTCTATATGTTTTTTTTTATTGCAAAATTCTAGGACAATGGCAACAGACAAAAAAAAAAATTTTTTTTTTTTGTATCTCGCGAAAAATGATTAATTTCTTGTTTTCTTATTGCAATTTTTTCTTAATGCAAATATTTTCTCTTTTCTTATATGTATTTATAAATTCCCTAATCTTTAAGCTTTCGAATGATACACAGAATGTTTGGATTGAACAAGTATGAAAAAAGTTATAACATAAAAGTAAGGATGGTCACTGATTGGACGCCGAATAGAGCCGAAAAAGTGCGAATTTTTAATTTTTTTTTTGGTCATAAATTTTCTGAAAAACTAAAAATCTTTTTGAAATTTCATAATAGAGAATCTTAGAGGTATCGAATGTCATCAAGAATGTTTAAACAAAAAAATTTGTTTGCTCTCCAAAATAAATACAATCTGTTGTCAGCCAATGAAATCAACACAAATCAGTCAAATGAACATTTTTTGCTGTTAAAAGATCATTTCCTAACAAATAAGCAAGTATTGTAGTACAAAATGTTAGAATACTATAAGAACCAACATCGGTTGGATTAGTCAATTCAATTTTTTGCAAGATTCCAAAAATTAAATACATAAATTTTTAAATTACCAAAAGACGTAAATACTTCAGGGTTTATCTCAACTCAAGAAAAATGTCGAATTAAGGGACTTGGTTTTTAGGTTGGGTCAGAAGTAGAGTTGAGCGGGACCGGGACCGGGGCGGGAAATCCCGGATTTTTCAGGTCCCGGTACCGGTCCCGGTTTTTGGAAAAACAGAAATCCCGGTCCCGGTTTTGCCAGTCCCGGTCCCGGCGGGACTAAATAAGCACTGGTAAGAATGGGGGTCTGGGTGAGAAAAGAGAAGGGAATTGGTGAGGGGTCAGAAATTTTTGATAAAAATAAATTAAATTATTTATTTTGATTTATAGCATCTGTTTATATGCATAAGTGGTCAAGTGGCTAAAGCTTTTTACTTTCATTATTTGTCTTCGGTTCAATTCCCGATGGAACAGAAAATTTTTTTATATTTTCTTTACCATTATTTTAATTGAATTTAATTAATAAAAAATATTTTAATTTAAAATTATTATTTT
The DNA here is from genome assembly GCA_004148225.2 of Heterodera glycines. NCBI lineage: Eukaryota > Metazoa > Nematoda > Chromadorea > Rhabditida > Heteroderidae > Heterodera > Heterodera glycines. The sequence goes on along the minus strand of CP049710.1, from coordinate 805,042 downwards.
TTTCATTTTTAATAGCCTAAAAACCCATAAATTAACCAAATATTTGGTCATTTTTTGACAAATTCTGTTAACAAATCTCGCTCAAAATTTCAAAATTTTTCCGGCGGCGCCTATCGGCACCGCCGGACCCCGCCCCCTCCCATTGTTCCAAAAAAGTTTTTTGAAAAAACATTGCCACAAAAACAGCGATTTAAAAGCAAAAAATTTAAAAGATTATAAATTTATTTTAAAAAAAATACAGAATTTGGACTCAGAAAATTCCAAGAACCCCCCTGAAAACAAAATTTTTAAAAATTTTCCTCGAACTCGTCCCCCAAAACGTAAATACAAAATTTTATGGGTACATTTTTGAATATTGGCAATTTTCGTAACAAAGTGCACTTAAATTTTCAATTTTTTTCAAAAAAAATTTCACTTGGGAAAAGTCCCGGTTGGTCCCGGTCCGGGTTTTTTCGCGGTCCCGGTCGAAAAACCTGGTCCCGGTCCCGACTTTTCTGGTCCCGGTAAGTCCCGGTCCCGGTTTTTTGTCAAATTTCCCGGTCCCGCTCAACTCTAGTCAGAAGAAATTAATTTTTGGTGGAGAAAGTGAAAAATTTTACCAAATATTGGCCTCTATATAATGAAATTAGTTTTCATGTTTTCACATTATTCATCTAAGCTCTAGATTTACCAAAACAACAAAAACATAAATTCTGGATTTAAAGAATTTCTGTTTTTTTCTTTTTAAAAAAATTCTTAGTTTGTTTGACTTAGATTGAAAAATTTATTAGACTTTGAAAAATTTACTGTTCCCCTCCCCCCGCCTCGAAAAAATTTTTTATATGAAAATTTCAAGTGAAAAGTTTTTCAAACCTTTTTCGAACTTGTATGAAGAATTCTTTTTTTTCATAAATCTGGAAAAATACGCTAGGAAAAGGTCTGAAATTTTTCTTAAAAATTTCTAAGATGCTTTTTTCACTGACGCATTTTCCGGGAGAACACTCAGATCAGCCAAAAGCCTTTTTTGCTGTTAAAAAATCCATTCCTGCTGATCAAATTCGTCCGCATTCTGTACAAATTTAGCACGCATTTCCTCCAATTCATCCAGCACTTCGGTGCCGGCTTTCTCCGAAACGCGGACACTGTTTTGCCAAAAAGTGACTTTGTCCACGAGGCTGTAGCGTTTGTTTTCTTGGCCATCCTCCTCATTTTGTTGGCCAATTTGTTCCACAAATTTGTGCTCCAACGTGTTAATGAGTTGTTGAAATTCATTTGATGCTTTGGCATTACGATTAAACGTGTTTTTGAACACTCCATCCGAGATCAACTTTGAGCGCACATTGTCAATGGAATTAA